>GL379868.1:201463-234438 GCA_000143925.2 Caenorhabditis brenneri
AGGCGCACTTCTTTCGTGAAAGACAACAAGGAATAAGAATAAATTGATGTAAAAAGAAAAAAAGAAAATAGTTGCGTGATGAGTCAAAGGAACAATTCATCACAATTAAGTAGAGGAAGAAGGAGGGGAGCACGCGAAGGACAATTGGACAGAAACTATTTGATTTTTGGTTAGGCAAAGAAAAGAAAGGATTTTTGGATTATCAAGAAGGAAAAAAAAAGAAAAAAATTGGAAAAAAGGTCTCTGGGGTTTTAGAGGGCCATCCAACAGGTGATCGAGGGGAATAAAAAATCTGGGAATTTTTCCCACAAGAGTTAGGAATTTTCTATAAATTGACGGTCTGAAAGTAGATGCTTCGTTGATTGGCTTTTACAGAACTCAAAAATATTGATTTTGAGCCGAGTTATTAGCAAAATACTGAAAAATCTTATCCTGAGCAATAGCAAATTTCAGAAAAACGGGCATAACTCGGCTCAAAATCAATATTTTTCAATTCTGTAAAAACCAATTGACTTGAATTTACATTCTGCACATCTTGCATGTACTTAAGCCTCGGTGGCCTAGAAAACCAATTTTCCGGATTTCTAGGCCATTAAACTCAGATACCTAAGAAATGTTTGCCTAAACATCCCAAAATGATTGGATTTTACAGAACTCAAAAATTTTGATTTTGAGCCGAGTTATTAGCAAAAGAATAAACAATTCAGATGAAGATACGAGTTGATCCAAATTCAATTTGAAAGTTTCTAAGAAACCGAGAATTCATAATTGATCACTTATATTCTGTACAACCAAGCTGAATTTTTTGGAAAAACTGTTTTTTTTTTCAAAATTTCCAAGCCGAAAAAAAATCCTGTGTTTTACTCCAACAAAAAAAACCAAAAAAAAAAGGTTCTCCCAGTTTTCTTCTTTTTTTTCCCATCGCCTCCTCCTACTACCCTCACCTAACCCTAACCTAATCAGTAACGGATGCGCGGCGGCGCAAGGAGTTGTACACACACTTACTTATGTTTTTCTCTTCCAGTTACTCTTCTTTTTTTGGTTTTTTGAACGAATGTATACTTTCTCATGTTTTTGAATTCTTGAGAAAATTCTAGAGAATTTTAAAACTTTGCACTTGTTGAGAGCAGTCGAAAATCAAATTTCTGAGGAAAATTTTTGGTTTTGAACATTAAAAGTTCAACA
Organism: Caenorhabditis brenneri; assembly: GCA_000143925.2. Classification (NCBI taxonomy): domain Eukaryota; kingdom Metazoa; phylum Nematoda; class Chromadorea; order Rhabditida; family Rhabditidae; genus Caenorhabditis; species Caenorhabditis brenneri. The sequence continues at coordinate 202,649 of GL379868.1, forward strand.
TGTAATTGAGGAGTTCTAGAATTATTTAAAGCAAAAAATTTTTCGAAATTTCAAATTTTCCAAAAAAAAAGCCATTCTAGTCGAAGAAACCGAGTGAATCACTGCACAAAACTGAAAGAAAAATGGAACAAGAAAGCGAAAAAATTGATATCACTACTACATTATCCGAGGTTTAGCCGTAGGGTAAAGCTGCTTATGAGAAGGTTTTTTTTTTCAGTTTTTTTTTCCATTTTTGCTGAGGAGGATTGGAAGGAGTAATGGCTGTAAACCAGGGGAAAGTGACCTAGAGCGGAAAAAATTTAGGCCGATTTAGGCCGACTTTGAGCATGCGCCATACGATCAAAAGTTTTTCTACGGCCTAAAAAAATGTTGTGCTTATCAAACACAGCTCGAACTTCATTTTTATAGTTGGCGACTTTTTTGGGTAACTTCTCTCTCGGCAGATAGAGCTTGTTCCAAGAAGAACCCTTCAAATTCTCGAAACTCCTATAGCAAACGGGTGGTTTCTAAGGTAGGTGTTTTTGGTGCGCTCTATCGGCTGAGATAGTGGTAGCACAAAAAAGTTGTCAACTACAAAAATGGAGTTCTAGCTGTGCTTAATAAGCATACAGTTTTTTTGAGCTGTAGAAAAATATTTGACCGTGTGGCGCATGCTCAAAGTCAGCTAAAACTGAAAAAGGACTGGAAAGGGTGTGTGTATGCTTTTGCACGGTACTGTATCTCAATTGATTTTAGAGCTACAAGAAAATGAATAACTACAAAGTTGTTCAAAATTTTATTCTGAGCAATTTACTAGTTGACAACTTTTGTATAGCTCTAACGGCACCGGAGATATCTGGATTTGAACATAACGTTGATTTTCAGCGTACCGTAATTTAGGCACGATGTATGTTTAGAGCAGCATATCTCTGTTACTTTCGAAGCTATCAAAAAGTCATCAACAGAAAAAATATTGAGAAAAACATTTTGAACATTTTACTAGTTGAAAATGTTTTGATAGCTTCAAAAGTAATCGAGATATGTTGCTCTAAACACATAGGGGCCTCTACTGCAGGACTAAGGGTAGAACTTTCAGCTCTCTTTCAATACTTACAGACTTCTTCAAAAACTAGCTACTTTTTTTTTACAAATTTCAACACGAAAATTCAAATTCTGACCAAAATTGGAAAAATTTTCAGATTACCACCCGGCTAGACCCATAAAAACCTATCTAAGCCCCGCCCCCCCCCCCCCCTTCAATCTCATGACCTTATTCTGGGAACATCTTCTTTTTTTCATTAAACACCCATCAAATTAAACCCGGCAATTTAGACCAAAATGAGGATGAGGCAGAGCCCACCCCGGATACACTTTATCTCTTTTTTCCCTCCCTCCTCCTCCAGCTCTTCAAAGAAGAATTTCCAATTAGAATTTCCAACGACGGACCTCCTCTTTTCAAAAAAAGAGTTGTTTAATCATTCTCTCTTTTGAATGATCGACATTTTTCAATAAAAATGACACAAGAGAAAAAAGGACGGAAATTAAAAATTGGTGATGTGATGGAAGTGAGCTTTAAAGGGACAGAGGGGGGGGGGACATGGTTATAAAAATAGAACAGGAATTTTTAATTTTTTTTTGGAATAAGCAAGATATTATTTTGGGAAGGATAGACGAGACGCGCCTCCGGCGCTTCAGCAGTTTTTTTATTTATCCGGTTCCACATTTTTGTGGCTCAGCGGCATTTCGAAACAAGACATCTCGAAACCGATGAAAATTTGGCTTGAAATTTTCAAATTTTTGACTCAATTTTAATCGATTTTCTGGAAAATTTTTTCTGAAATTTTTTTTTTTTGAAAATTGTCGGTGAATTTGTCGGTCAAAAGTTCGAAATTTTATTTGGTTCTAATTTTCTAGAAAATCGATCATTCTTCACGGAAAAATTACGGAAAAATCCTAACAAGTTCTGAAAAATAAGATTTTTTTTTCAAACTACCGCGCAATATGATCTCCCGAAAAACTGGGCTCGTGTAGTCTGCGAGGACGATTTTTTGAAAAATTTATATTTTCAAAATTTTTTCACGGTTTCTAACGGCGTTTGGCCCATTTTTGTCAAAAAAAAATTTGAAAAAAATCGCTTTTTCTAAAAAATTCCGAAAAGAAAAGTTTGAAAACTTTTTTTCAAAATTTTTTTCTCAAAAAAAAAAAAAATACTGCGTGCGCCTTTAAGATAAATCGCTTCGCTACAGTCACAAAGTCATCATTACAAACTGGAACTATGAAGGGTATAATCTTGACTCGCCAAGCCGGATTAACTTTTTGTTTTGTTTTTCTCTATTCTATTATTTTTTCGAATTTCCCCGGGATCAAAAATTTTTCGAAAAAAAAAAACAAAACAAGAATATATGAAAAAGAGTACATAGACCCAGAAAACTTTGTTTCTTCTTGAGAGGGTCCATCCCTTTTCACCCAGTTTTTCAACAATTTTTTACGGTTCCCCAAGGAATTTTTAGGCGAGGGGGCGGGCGGAAGCAAATTCTTTTTTTCCGGAATGATGTCTATTTGAATTTTGGAGAGGAACGAATATTTGAAAGAAATTCAATGCGGAGAATCTTGGTTCAAAGTGAGAAGAGAAAAGTCAAATAAATTCTCATGAAACATATAATTATTTTTGATGGAAAAGTGTGAGAGAAAGGCGGAAATTGAGGGATTGAGGAAGATTTATGGCTGGAAGGAAGGGAAAAATCATTTTCAGACTAGTTTATCTCCAGGCTGCCCGAATCAGAACCGGCCGAACTGGAACCGAATTTTGTGACCTTGCGGGGACTCTGATTTTGGAAAAACTGGGGTTCTAACTGTATGAAATTGTAGAGAAAAAAATTCTCTATCGAACGATAGTTAGGGTTGTTTCAGAATGTTTTGCTCAAAACTGGAAATTTCAATTTTTAGTACTGTGAGCTGCAGTTTTCGGGATTTTTTGTGCTCATTTTCTGAAACAACCCTATATGAAATTTATACCATTTGATAAATAATTTTTTCTCTACAATTTCAGTTAATTACAGTCCTAATTTTCCAGAATCAGAGTCCTCGTGAGGTCACAAACTTTGGTTCTGATTCGGTCAGTTTTGTTCGGGGTAGTAAAAAAAATATTCAAAACTGCTCGGGAAGTATTTCTTCAGTTGATCATAGCTGTTGCTGGCCGGGGCGGCCCGATGGGCCCGGATTCAAAAATTTTTATCGCGCTTTTTTCCACAATTGAATTTTCGCTATGAATTAAAATTTTAGATTTAACAAATTGAAATTTTGAGAAAAAAAAAACGAAAAAAGGTAAAATTTTCCCCCCAATTTGGACAAGTATGCAGTTTTTAACTTTTCAGTATCTCTGACAATTGACAAGTTATACCAGTTTTAGTGCAAAGTGCCCTAGAGCACATTTTCTGGAAAACTGAAAAAAAAATTCAAGAACAAAACACATCCCCCTCTCTCTCATATTTTTTCACACATTATCCCTCCTCCCATTGGGTGCAATTTATTATATTTTATGTCATTTCGAAAAGGAACGGAACGAAATGTGAAAAAGATGGAAGAAGCGGGGAACAATTTTTCATTCTCGAAATCGAAAAAAAACTATGGAGGAAGGAGAGTAAACAGAAGATGCGGAACGAGTGGGCTAAAAATAAGAAAAATGTTGGACATCGAGACAAACAGAAGGACAGATTCTTTCCTTGACGAGCCCACCGAATTTATTCATGAGAGCAGGACCAGACAAAAAAAAAACTAGATGTATTCATGTTTAGTAAGAACTGGAGATAGCTGAAAACATCAGAACACACAAAAAAAGTTTTCTTGTAATCCTTAGAATTTTTTTTCTATTTTTTCTATTTTTTGAAGAGGATTAGAAGGACGAGAGAGAGAAAAAAATGGTGTCATTCAAATCCAAAAAAATCCCAAAAAATTTTTATTAGAACGGCTTCAAAAATCGAAAAATCATTGAGGTGGAATAGAGTCTAAATGGTCATTTCCTGTTTTTTTTTTACGAATTTTAGGATTATATTCTAGATTATTTTCTCAGAAAACTAAAAAAAAAAACAAAAAAGTACAGTACACAACAAGTTCTAGTATATTGTACTTTTGGAGGTCAGAACTTGAATGACGTCCGCGTGGGAATAAGGCAGCGCCGCTGTCCTCCCTCTACTCCCCTTTCTTATACGCCCTCTCCCACCTAGTTCCTCGCCGCCCGGTTAGCTCAGTCGGTAGAGCACCAGACTCTTAATCTGGTTGTCGCGGGTTCGAGCCCCGCATTGGGCTTATCTCTTTTGTTTTTTTTCCTGATGGGATTTTTGATCTAATAACGAAACCTAATAAAAACAGAGAGTAATTCCAGTGATGCGCTCTTCAACACAAAAGCAGAAAAAAATGGAACACATGTTAGCATTCTCTTGGGGGGAAGAAGGAGGTTGGAGCATCCTGTCTGACTGTCTACGTCTCGAAATCTCGAATTCTAGAAGAAGAGTTGAGGGGTCAATGTGTGTAAGGTTTAGTGTTGAGGGAACAAAAACAACGAAATGAAAGCCAGGTATCTTCTTGACAAAGAAGAGAAGAACGAGAAGAAGAAGATGAATGAGAAACAAGAAGAACAGCAGCAGCAGGAAGTAAACAAAATAGATAAGTTAATGAAAAAAATGGGGAAGCTGGGTGGGAGGGAAACTGGAAAATTTGAAAAAAAAACCTTAATACAAAAAAAATTTCCAAGTCAAGATTTCCGCGCTGAATAAGTTGGAGCGTGAGTCTAGCCACCAGGGCTGCGCTAAAAAAACGAAGAATTCCGAAAAAAAATTCTGAATTTTGGGATCAAAAAACCAAAAAAAAAATTTGGGAAAAATTTTTCTGTACCGAAAAAATTAAGCCACGCCCCTCATTTTCAGCCACATAAAATTTTTGAACTCTACCATCAAAAAATCCTCATTAAAAATTCCATGATCGTCATCTCTTTTTTGAAAGATCCGAGCACTTTTTGAATGAGATGTGCTCATTCATGCTTGACACATGAAACGATGTCGGATGAAAAATGGACAAGAATTTTGAATTTTTTGGGAACTTTGAAAAGTGAGTGTGTCCGCCAAAGTATACTAAAAATAGGAGGGAAGACTAAAAATCGAAGGAAAATGACAAGAGATTAGGCAGAAGAAGACTCCTTTTCTCCTCGAAAAAAAAAGACTTAATCCCAAAATTATTTTTTCTCTCTCCTGTCCTCTTCCTCCCTTTAAACTGACTGGTTTTCATTCTTCTTTTCCCCCCAATTTCAACAAAAAACATTCGAAAAAGTATGTGGGAGTATATATGAATCGAGAGTCCGTTTTCCATAAGCCTCCCCCTCTTCCCCCCCCTTCAAACATCAAATTTCCGGTTGGAAGAGTCAGCCGACATTTTTTCTCTCCCCTTCCCACCGCCAAAAAAACGACGGGGAATGAATTATTCATGAGTGATGGCTACCATATGGAATACAGGCAAATATAAAAAAAGGAAAAAGAGTTATGCGTTCGGGGGGAATCGAACCCCCGTCGAATGCTTGGAAGGCATCCATGCTGACCATTACACCACGAACGCTCGGGAAAATGAGGGCGCAAAGGGAATAGAGGAAAGGGGAGGGCGCAATGAAGCGGTGGGTAAGGAATAGACGGGAAGATGGTGTATATTAGGCACGTGCAAAAAATTTTCGTCGGGAAAAATTATGAAAATAAAACTGAAAAAAAAGGTTATGAAGATGAATTTTGAGGGAAAACGAGTTTAGAAGGTGACCCTGTCCCATCACTAAAACCGTATAGAACTCATTTGATTCCAATCGAAAAAAACAATTTCGAAATTAGAAAAAAACACATCAAAAATCAAAATCACCGCCCCGACGAAATCAGTAGGGGCAAAAATTGTGTCTGATTGAACAAATCTCCCCCCGGCTCTTTCTGTCTCTCTCATTTCTCATCTCTCTATCCATCGGGTGAGCCCCCACCGAAAGTGATGAACTGTCTGCCGTCTCTCTGATCACTGTACTCATTTTCACCGGATATTTGGTGGTGCTCATGAAAAAATAAAAAGATAGAAAAGAGAGGCGAAGGTTGTCTCTCTCTGTGTGTATAGATATGATAACTTAACTATGAGTGAGAGGAGGGCAGGAAGAAGAAGAAGAAGATGAAGCACACAACAAAAAACCTGGTAGATCAAACCACGATAGTTCAATAGAGCACGTATACTTTGATACAGTCTAATTAAATAAACTGAACTGTTGTCTGATGTCTGCCACCCCCCCCCCCCTCTCCATCGCGATCAACATCGCGCTTATCACTCCCCTCTAGTCCTCGTTACCCCCGCAGCGTTCGTGGTGTAATGGTCAGCATGGATGCCTTCCAAGCATTCGACGGGGGTTCGATTCCCCCCGAACGCAGAAACTTTTTTTTTCTTTTTCTTTCCATTAAAAAAAGGTTCAAGTCTCCTGCTTCTTCCGATTACCAAACATTTTGGTGATGGCCCCCTTCCCTTCATTTGGATTGAACGGCTCCGGACGGAAAATTGTGAACGAGCATTGCTGAAAAAAAATGGATAGTGGAAAGAAGACGCTACAAAAACTCACTAAATTCGGAACCGCTGGCGTTTGTGGAACATTTTTCGATGGCTCCTCTCCGGTTTGCACTAGCTGCACTTTCAACACGACACCCGCATTCTCAAACTGTCCACAGTAGGCCGGCGCCGAGAATATGGTGACGAGTTTCTTTTCGGCAAAAAACTCGTATCCATCCATGACCACTTGATGGGCACGGACAACCAATTCCAGATTGTGCATGTTCAAGAATTGTTTGACGGCTTCTGGACCGAATGAGCGTCCGGCACCACGTGGAGATCCACCGTATCCGGGGACTTTGTCATCTGGATCAGCCCAAGTCAAATCGGCAATCACGCCGATGTCCGGGATGTCACAGGGGCGGTCCACTTTTTCGAGTTGGCTGGAATTAGAATTGATGGATTGGAGGAAGTGCTACAGCAGGATTGTTCGGAATCGGAAAATGAAAATCCAGGTTTTCCGGGTTTTTCTGACCTTTTTCAGAAAATTTCCCGGGAGCTTACGGTAAATTTTTTCGTACGTACAATTTTTTCTCGATTTCAACGCTCCATCTCACACGGACTTTTAGAAATTTTATATTGCGTCTTTAAAATGCGACAGTAAGCCGCGCTTAAGCCGAAGGAGCGCGCACCATGTTTCCAGAGCACTTTTCAGTAATAACTTTCGATCAAATTCTGTCAATTTCATATTCAACATGATGCGAAGAAAAATTTCTATTCAATTTGATTCAAAAAAAGCTTAGGCCCTGATTTTAACTTTTCAACAAAATGAAAAAAATGCCTACGTATCGCTGAGTCACCACGCAGTTAGCATGAGACCCTACAGTAAAACAGAGCCCGCGAATGAAACCTTTTGAAAACACGTACGAAAAAATTCACTGCGAAACTTGCTTCGGAAAAAACTGAAGTCCGCAATTTTTTCGAATTTTTTTTCCGGGAAATCGGAAAATTCTAGGGAAAAATCGGAAAAATCGGAAAAGATTTCATCGAAGCTTTACTGATTAAATGGAAAAAAAAAGATTTTTCCGAAAACTATTCCGGGACACAATCGGAATTTCCGTTTTCCGAAAAAAAAGTAATTCGGGAAAAAAGTTCCGAAAACCCTTTTCCCGAGTTTCCCCCCCCCCCCCCCCCAGCAAACTACAAAAACTCACGCCAAATCAATCAAATCCTCCGATATCCCTCCATGCATACAAATGATTTTCTTATGAACAACTGCACACAATGGCATACAATAAAATGCCAATTGGAATGCATCGTAGAGCTTCTCCGAGTACCGTTTACGACACTCCAAATAGAATCCATACTGCATATTCACAGGACGAGACTCGTGATTTCCACGGAGTAGAAGCATTCTGTCTGGGTAGAGGACGTGAAGGGTGAAGAGAAGAGTGATAACTTCGATGGAGAATGGACCACGATCCACGTAGTCACCGAGGAATAGGTATCTGGAATGAGAAGATGTCTGTCTGTGGGAATGGGAGTCCGGATGTCCCCTCACTTATTCTCCGGACACTGTCCAGCCAACTCGAAAATCGCTAACAAATCCTCGAATTGTCCGTGAATATCTCCACAAATGTTCACTGGCGCATCGATCTAAAATTCGAATTTTGTAAATTTGAATATTTGAATTCCCGCCAAACCTCCAATTTAACTTTGCCCCTCCAGAACGACTCTCTTGCCCGATAGCACAGTTCGACGAGCTCCGTCTCGTGGAACAGTTTCTGACAGTTTCCAGGGCTCCACCATTTCAAACGTTCCAGAATCGAATTGAGAAAATTGATGACCGGATTCTTCTCTGTTGCAGCTTTTTGTTTTCCAGCCATTGAGAACGATTGGAATTTTAAACAAATTCAAAAATAATCAACTTGATTCCCGTGAAGCTATCTTGATAAGATGTGGAAATTGGGGGGGGGGGGGTTTCACGTATTTTTCGTTTTGTTTTGGAAAAAAAGTTTGAAACAAGTAAAGGAAAAGAAAAAAAAGAAACTGAAAAAAGTGGGATTCGAACCCACGCCCCCGAAGGGACTGGTGCCTCAAACCAGCGCAGCAAATCAGGACTGCCCATATCTCAAAAGTGGGCGGAGCTAGAAAAAAGTTGTCAACTGCAAACTTGTTCCAAACTCAATTTTAAGAAAGTTTGCAGTTGACAGCTTCTTCCTAGCTCCGCCCACTTTTGAGATATCTGATTTAGAAACAGTTCTGATTCAGCATACCGCCTAACGCGCTCAATGAAAATAACTAGGCTAGCCATAGATCTGCAAACAAGTCCCGGGCCGGCCCTGACCCCCATTCGAAAAATTTTCAACTCCTCAGCCGAATTATTTTGTTTCCAATAAAAATCAGAGTTTTCAAGACAAAAATGACTTATTACAGAGCTCTCTGACAAAATTACGGGCAAAAAAACTTGGGATCCAACACGAAGGTACAACGGGATAAGCCAGAAAGTGCGCTCTATCTGCATGCCTATTTACCTAAAATTTATTCGGCCCAATTTTGAAAAATAACATGTTTTTCAACAAATCGAGCGATTACTTCTTGCGTTATGAGCTGTTTAGGCCCGAATTCTCATTCTCAATAGAGCATTCATACTGACATCCCCGAGTGTATCTTTGTGATTCAGATTATTTATTCAAGCAGTAGATCAAAAAATTAAACAATTATCAAACACCACTCCTTCTATCTTCTGAGCTATCATCATCAATTTCCACCGGATCATCCGTCTCCTCCTCTCCAAACTTCTCACCATTCTCAATTTCGAAAACCGTTGACAATATGAAACATGTTCCTTCGTCCGCACAAATCACACCATTAGTCCCATTTGATTGTTGAATAACGAAACATTGATTGAACTCTTCCTTCTCAAATCCCGTCCCGCATTTGATAAAAACTGCTGGCAATTCCACTGCTGTGATCCCATCAAGCACTTGCTTCATGTCAATATCAATATTGAGATCTGTAGTTAGGTATTGGATAGCAGACCCTTCAATCCACTTTTTCAGAAATTCGTTTAACTCGAGATTAGATAATATTGGACCTTCCAAATGGATTTCTTTGCAATTCATGAACCTTTGGGAGACGTGTTTCATGGAAAACCAGGGTAACTCAGTCCAAAACTTTTGGTTGGAAAGCTGTGGAAACTGCTCGAAATCAGAATTGAAAAATTCACTGGTTACACAGCCAATGTGAAATTTCTTGGCATTTTTGCACTCCTCAAATGCGAATTTACACAAGTCATCGGCTGCATATAGGTAGGGATCCAGTCGGATGTTTCCCAATTTCAAATTGAGATTTTTCGCCAGCGAGATCAATTCTACAAACGAATCGGAGCAACCAAATAGGTAGAGTTGCATTGAAATCGTGAGATTTTTGAAGAGTCCAGACATCTGGATAATCAAATTTTTGATGGATTCGATGTCAGGATTATATATTCCGTCTGGGTGATACTCGAATAAATAGGCGTTTCCTGCAGTTAGGCCCTCGATTTTCAGAGGAGAAGTTCCACTGAAATTGAACTCCAAGTCGAATGACTGCTTTTTGACACTGTCCTTGACAAGGAATCGGCATCGTCTGGAGAGTTTTGATAGCTTTACTCTGGAAATTGGGATGGTTGGTTATATACATGTTCAGAGCAGTATATCTCGGTTGTTTTCAAAGCTAGCAAAAAATGATTAACTAGTAAAATGTTTAAAATACATTGATTGACATTTCTTTAATTTATTACTTTTTGATAACTTTAATAGGAACCGAGATATAACGCTTTGAACATACAGTACTGCGTGCCCCCCCCCCCTTGCTATAGAGGCTCTCTCAGTACTGCATGTTCCAAGCAGTATATCTCAGTTGCTTTAAGAGCTATCAAAAAAATTTCAATTAGTAAAATGTTTAAAATGCTTTGCCTAACATTTCTTTAGTTGATTACTTTTTGCTAGCTTTGAAGGCAGCTGAGATATATAGTTCGGAAAACGGGGTGTGCCTAAATAGCAGGATTTACGGTAGGCTTACAAGAGAAAGAAGAGAGATATCTTCGTTGCCGTTTGAGCTACAAAAAAATTGTCAACTAGTACTTTGCTCATTATATAATTTTGCAAAACTTTGTAGTTGTTCACTTTTTTGTATCTTTGAAACCAATTGAGATATGCTGTTCCCCGCTGGAAGATTACCGAAAACCCCTCGAATAGAGGCTCACTGTATGTTCCAAGCAGTATATCTCGGTTGTCTTTAGAGTTATCAAAAAGTAATCAACTGAAGAAATGTTTAACAAATCATTTTAAGCATTTTACTAGACGATCACTTTTTGATAGCTTTAAAGGCAACCGAGATATGCAGCTCTGAACATTCAGTCCTAGGTAGGGGGGGGGGGGAGGCGGGGCGGAAGTTCTACTATACGGGTTACGGTAATGCGAAAGATACAGTAAGCGCTAAAAAACCTGAATTACCAACAAGAAAATTGTAAAACAAGAAAAATTTCAAGGAATTTTTCTGTTGAAAATGTTTCTCTAGCTCCGCCCCTTTTTGAAACATGCGCCTTTAAAAATAGTAAAAACTTACTGTTCTCTCACATTCATCAACTGAATTCCTTTGATTACAGCCAGAAAAGGTAGTCGAAACAGTGGAAAATTCGTCATGACTGTCTTGCAAAATGAACAAAAATGTCTAGAGAAGTTCTCTATACACCTCTCAGAAAAGTAGGCGGAGCCTCCTGGGGTTGGTTACGGTAGAAGTGCGGGATTACGGGCAGCATCCGAAGAGGTGACAGGTGTGTGAATGATGGCTCTATTTGTTTTGTGTTTCTGGGAGAGGAGTATTGGAGATGGAGGAGATAGTGGTCTTTCTTTCGGCATTGGGGTTACATAGGGGTCATATAAAAGGACATATGGTGAGAAAACACTGTGGATGAGTGGATGACAGGTGTAAATAGGAGCCGATAATCTTATTGCAGTGGCTCCCAATCATCATGAGAAGTGACATTTTGCAAATAGATGGCCCCCATGAAATGTCAGGTGCTCCCCCATATTAGAACTGTCCCGTATTAGAACTCCCCGGATTAGAACCGGGCTATACAGCACCACAAGAAAATTCAAGTACTGAAAATCTTGAAAGACCAACTTTGAGCCACCATAACTTCGAAGCCAGATGAGACAGAAAAAACTTGTTAACTAATAAAATGTGTAAAATTAAATAATCTTGAGGTCACTAGTTGATCGTTTTTCGATATCTCGTACGGTTCAAGAGTTACACGCCATGAAATGAAAAGTTTACCTTCGAACAGATGAAAGCCTAGACCATCCTTGCTAAGAATAGTCCTATCTTAAGAACCGTTAAAGTTAGAAAAAAGTGATCAACTGAAGATCAATAGAGCATACAATTCTCTACATTTTTGTAGTACATGAAATTTTTCCAGCTATCATGCCTGCTGAGTTACAGCCGACAGAAGTGACAAGTTTCGAAAAAATTATTGGTTTTCAATTTTCTACGGCATGTAACTCTTGAACCGTACGAGATATCAAAAAACGGTCAACTAATGACTTGGGGATTATTTATTTTTACACATTTTATTAGTTGACAACTTTTTACTGTCTCATCTGGCTCTAAAGTTATGGTCGCTCAAAGTTGGTCTTCCAAGATTTTCAGTACAAAATGGCTTGAATTTTCACGTGCTATTCGTATAAATATGGCCGATGCTGTATCGTCCGGTTCTGATCCGGCCGGTTCTGATACGGGGTAGCACCCTAATTAAGGCACACCCAACACTTTACTTTGTCATTATCTCCTAATATCTCACAACCATATTGCTAGTGTCTGCCACTTCATAGTCCTCCTGTGTCACATCTGCCAGCTGGACAGATGAACCTTGTATGGCCATCCTCATTTGACCATTCATCCTCCTCATCCCTCAGAATCGTTACATTCTGTTGAACCACAATGACCGATTTTCCCTCATTCCCACTGCTCCGTCTTCCTCTTCTGGCTGTAATTAAAGTAATTCAGTTGATGAATGTGAGAGAACAGTAAGCCCCCTTTTTTTGAATTACAACATAATTAATCATCGATTTTTTTCAGATTCAAGCTATCAAAACTTTCCAAACGATCACTTTTCATTGTCAAAACCAGTGTCAAAAATCAGGATTTCCACTTGAAAATTGAACTTCGAGAGGAGTTTCCTGTTAAAATTAAAAGTGGAACTGCAAGTAATGAGTATGTATTCAATTTTCAACCTGGCCCAGATTATCCGGATTTGGAGTCTATCAAGAATTTTATTGTTTTTGTTGCCTCAGTTTTTTCTGGTCTAACCATTTCTTTGGATTTCCATGACGCCCCTTATCCTCGATACCTTATGGATTTGATTCCTTTAACGAAGAACCTCAACCTGAAGCGCGGGAAATTAACAGTTCTTACTGAGGAAGTGGACGACGAGCTATGCAGGTTTATTTTCAACGAGTGCAAAGATTTCAAACGTCTGTGGTTGTACTGCGAAACCTCACCGGATTTTGAGATCAGTCCGGAGCAAATCGGGATCATTCGCAATGATCAGTTTGTGATAGATAATCCATGGTTCTCCATGAATCATGTATTACACTGTTGCATGAATTGCAAGAAACTTGACCTCTCTTCTCTTATTTTTTCCGTCACTGAGGGTAATACATTTCTTCGAAATTGGATTCAAGGATCAGAAGTTGGTTTTATGCATTGTGGTATTTCCGGCGAGGTCAATATGGAAGCATTATTGGAGGGAATAACGTCAATTCGGGAACCGGAAGTTATGACCAGCCTTAATGGAATAGGTTGGACTCCTTACTCTGATTGCTTTATCATTGAACAATCGAATGGAGTCAAGGGTGTTGTTTTTGTGTGCTGGAACAATTTATTTGTGCTCTCAACGGTATTCGAATTGGACAACGGAGAGAAATACGGAAAATTGAGAGAATTTGATGTCATTGAAGTTGATGATGAGAGTGCTGATGGTGATGTTTTTATGGATGAGGAGTAGACGTGGTTTTTCAAGATTTCAATTGATAAATAAAACTTTTTTTTTTACTTTTTTATACACTTTCTGGTGTTTCCACTAGGGTTGTGCGAAAAATTTTTCGGTTTTTTCGGACATTTCGAAAAAAAAATTTTACTGGCGCTATGCTCTATCAGAACTTCCTGAATCAGAACTGTCCCGAATCAGAACTGTCCATATCTCAAAAGTAGGCGGAGCTAGAGAAAAGTTGTCAACTACAAACTTGCTCCAAATTTAATTTTAAAAAAGTTCGCAGTTGACAACTTTTTTCTAGCTCCGCCCACTTTTGAGATAACTGGTTTGGAAAAAAGTTCTGATTCAGCATACCGTCATTTTTCGGTGCAAAATTTCCGAAAAATTTATCGCCGAAAATTTATTCGGAATCTGAAATTTTTTATCGAGAAATTGATAATTTTTTCGGACATTTTTTTCTGAAAAAAACTTTTTCGAAAATTTTTTGGAGGTTATTTGTCGCACAACCCTGTTTGCCACTTCATCTTCGCACGGTAAATTTTTTTGTACGCACAATTTTGTTCTCGGTTTCTACGCTCCATCTCGCACGGACTTTTACAAATTTCAAATTGCGTTTTTAAATTCTGAGAGTAAGCCGCGCTTAAGCCGAAGGAGCGCGCATCATGTTTCCAGAGCACTTTTCAGTAATGATTTTCGATCAAATTCTGTCAATATTATATTCAACAAGATGCGAAGAAAAATTTCTATTCAATTTAATTCAAAAAAAGCTCAGGCCCTGATTTTTAACTTTTCAACCAAATGAGAAAAATGCCTACGTATCGCTGAGTCGTTAGCATGCGACCCTATAGTAAGATAGAGCCCGCGAATGTAACTTTTTTAAAACACGTACAAAAAAGTTCACTGTGATAAACAGATCATCCTTCTACATACCGCTTCTTCGTTCTCCGACTTTCATCAGTTTATCCAGATCGAAATTCCAAAAATCACGTCCAAAATTCTACTCTCAGAAGACCATTTTCACATAAACTTTCATCACTTTTGATTGGGCGTTTTTGTCATCATGCTGCAATTGTGTCTATGACTTTTTGAACTGATAACTAACAATAAATGATTACAAATTCACGAGTATAAAATGGAGCAGATGGTTTGATAAGCGTCCAAAAAATCAACTTTTCTATTAATCTATAATCAAAATTTCAGGTTTTTCAGGTCAATGACACATATCAGAGCACCCAAAAATTCAAATTTTTTCCAAAACTCATTTCAAAAATCCCTTGATTTTATAGTTTCAGCACCACCTGCATTATGCGCTCCAATGAAAAACTCCACATTCTTCTTTGCCTATTCAAATGATTTGGATAATTCTACTGTCCTTGGAGCTCTCAGAGAAGCTGTTGCTTTCAATATGTGGGGTCTTCCGAATCGATATAAATTCACAGCGAATATCAGATTGGATACGAAAACAGAGGAGGAGATTCAGTATCATAACGATAATCCATTGTGAGTTTTGTTTTCAATGGAATTGCTCGAAAAATCGGAATTGTGAATTTCCAGTTTCTTCAACACATCTGTCCTGTCCCTGTTGCCGGATCCAGCACTTGGTTACGGAGATAGCACCACAGGAAGCAATGTTTTCAGTTTTATTCAGGTTAGACTGGCTCTTGTGCTAGTGATCAAGTGCTATTTTCACTTGTCTCATGTTCTATGAAACTGAAAAACCGTGTCCCCTTCGGAAAAAATTTGACTGAAATTACAGAAAGTGCGCTCCGCCGTACATTTTTCCAAAATCTTTCGAAAAAAGAAAAATTCGAAATCGACTTGAAAGTTGGCAGGAAACCCTCAAAAACATTTTTGAAAAATTGAGAAGCCTCCGTAAATCGACAAGCCACGCCCTGTGGGCGGAGCTTAACTTTCGCGGACGTTTGAAAAAAAGTCAATCGTAGGGGACACTTTCTGAACACAGGGGGCAAAAAAATGGCGAAATAGCACTTGAGTATCTACCTGTTCACTCAGGGAATTCTCGGCAAGCTTGCCGTTGGGCAGCGGCAATGTGCGGCATTTCGGCAAATTGCCCAGCAAAAAGCGGCAATTTGCCGCTTTAGCAACATGCTGTTCGCTTGCCGAGTGCTGAGCAACTTGCCTTTTGCTTGCCGTACGCATTTAGCAAACAATCGGCAAGTTGCCCGCAGCGAAATGGCTTGTCAGCGGCAAGCTGATAAATTTGAACGGCAACTTGCCCATAATTCCCTGAGCAGTCCGTCCTCTTATCAACCATCATCATTTCAATTTCCAGAAGTTCCTCTCCAACAAACAAATCCCAATTTGTGGATCAGCCCTGTTCATCATGATGAAACGTTACCCAAGTCAAACTGACATCTCCCCTCTCATCGCCCAACTTCGTGCCAACAATGTCTACGTCTATTTCATTGCTCCAGAAGTACCATCCGGTGGAAATAGTCCTCATTTATTGTATGAGATGTCTTCAAAGACCAACGGATTCTGCACTTTTGTCAATGACAAAAATTATACTGCTGTGAGTTGGTTTTCGGGTGGTCTGTTAAGGAAATACCACAGGTCATATTGCGCTCCATTGCGACTCTCCTCGTTTCAAGCGCTATTTCTTCTTCTCTAAGCATCAAAGAATGGTCCCAATGGGGCGCGATATGACTAGTCGAATTTTCCTAATAGACCATCAAAAATATAATTTTCAGGTAGTGGAGGAAAGCATCGAGTTCATGGAACGACCCTTCCAATTTATGTCAAAGAAATACGTTGTATCCGGTTCTGGTAGACTCGAAATCCCATCCTTCATCACTCCGATCCCGTTTTTCGTTGGCGATGCAGTGATGGCTCAGCTAACTGTTCAGGATCATGGTAAGAAAAAATTATTGTGGATTCGAAAAAAAAATGAAAAAAAAATTTCAGTTGTCGACAACAATTTTATCTCCTTGAATTACACAATAACGGGTGTTCAAGATGGAAGTGTTGCTCATAAATTTCCCAGGGATGACTATGTGAGTTTTCATTTTGATTTGTGGACGAACACCTGAGAAAAAAAATTCAGTTCGGCCGTCGAGGATCCGGAATTGTGGATGAAATGATTTTGAATGGAACCACCAGCTATAAATTGACTCTTGACTACAAATACGCAAGCAATCAGCAGCAAGTAATCGAGTTGAGAATGTATAATCAATAGTTAGTTTTTTTTTCTTGAGTTGAAACTGTTTGATAATGGGTATTTTTCAGCTATCACGACTTCCCGCCGCTTTCTGGATGATCTAACTTGTTTCAATTTTTTCAATTAAAAAAAACACTGCATTATAAATAATTTATATACAATATTTCTGTGTCATAACATTAATAAAAACCGACAAAACCTAAAGAAAACAAAAAAGGGCGATAAATACCGTAAACCCCGGAATTTTGACTCTCTGCATGTTCCAAGCAGTATATCTCAGTTGTCTTCAAAGCTATAGAAAAATTGTCAACTAGCAAAATTTTTAAAATAATTTACTTAACATTTCTTTAGTTGATCACTTTTTGATAGCTTTTAAGGCAACCGAGATACGTTGCACTGAACATACGGTACTAGGTCGATCAAAATTCCAAAGTGCGTGGTATCCAAAGATAGTGAAAGACTCTTAATAAAAAAGAACGAGGATGACGTGGCAAACACCAGAAAGTGTT
Organism: Caenorhabditis brenneri; assembly: GCA_000143925.2. Classification (NCBI taxonomy): domain Eukaryota; kingdom Metazoa; phylum Nematoda; class Chromadorea; order Rhabditida; family Rhabditidae; genus Caenorhabditis; species Caenorhabditis brenneri. Next base: position 219,903 of record GL379868.1, read on the forward strand.
AAAATTAGCGACCGAGACACCTGATGAGGCTGTGAAGTATTGTCTAGGGTTCTGTTAGGAAAACACAACAGCAATAGGGAAAAATGTGTCAAAGAAGTGATCGGAGAACAAATGGTCCAAGAATTGGTATGTAAGGAGGATGACCATAGGACAGATGACCTATTCAGATGACAGATGACGTGGCAAACATCAGAATGTGTATTCAAAAAAAAAGGCGAAAAAATGTAGTTTTTGTTTCATTCTGCAATTGTGAAATAAAAATTAGATCAAATAAAATGAGAAAAAAAAAGAAAAACATATAATTGTATTATTTATTTATTTATTAAAATCTCAAGAAATTATATCTGTACATCATCCATAATAATCTTCTCCATCAGCACTTTCATCATCAGTTTCCACCTCGTAAAACTCTTCTTCTCTCCAATTTCCGTATTTCTCCCCGTTTTCCAGTTCGAACACTGTTGAGAGAACAAATAATTTGTTCCAGCACCTAGAAACAACACCCTTGACTCCATTCGATTGTTCGATGATAAAACATCCATAGTGACGAAGCCGACCTAATCCATCGGAGCTGATCATGACTTCCGGTTCAGGTACTGCCGTAATTCCCTTCAATAATGATTCCATTCTGACTTCGCCTCCACCAGAAACATTGCAAATCAAATAATTAACTCCAGATCCTTGAATCCAATTTCGAAGAAATTTATTCACATCAGTAACAGAGAAATCAAGAGATAAGAGGTCTAGTTTTTTGCAATCCATGAAACTTTGTAATACGTGATTCATGGAGAACCATGGATCATTTATCACAAACTGATCAGTACAAAACGCTCCAGTTTGTTCCGGACTAAGTTCAAAATCTGGTGTAGTTCTGCAGTACATATATATTCTCTTGAAATCATTGCATTCTTTGAAAATGAATCTGCACAGTTCGTCGTCAGGTCTGTCAGTAAAAGCCCTTAAGAACCCGCGGGTCAAATTGAGGTTCTTCGTTAAAGGAACCAAGTCCATAAGGTACCGAGGATAACGGGCGTCATTGAAATCCAAAGAAATAGTCAAATCAGAAAAAACTGAAGCAACATGGACAATGAAATTCTGGATTGACTCCAAATCCGGATAATCGAGGCCAGGTTGAAAATTGAATACATACTTATTCCTTGCAGTCCGACTTTTTATTTTGACAGGAAATTCCTTCCGAAGCTTGATATCCAACTTGAATGACTGCTTTTTAACACTGGTTTTGACAATGAAAAGTAATCGTTTTGAAAGTTTCGACAACTTGAATCTGGAAAATTCGATAATTAATTATGTTATAATTCAAAAAAAGGGGGGCTTACTGTTCTCTCACATTCATCAACTGAATTCCTTTGATTGCAGCCAGAAGAGGTAAGCGAAGTAGTGGAAATGAGTGAGCATTGGTCATTTTGATGCAACAGACAGAAAAAATCGTTTAGCTAGGTCGTTCGTAAGTGGATAGAGATGAGATCCTTGCGATAGATGACCTGTTGGATATTGGGGGACAGGCTAGTAACAAAAGAGGACGAGAATGACGTGGCAAACACCAGAAAGTGTTCTAATAAGTGGCTGTCTAAGTCGCCATTAGGAAAATACAACAGGTCCCGTTGTGGCCCCCTTGTTTCGTATGCTACAACCAAATGAATCTATTCATTGCGCACTAATTACCGAGTTAGAAGGATAAATGTTCAAGGAATCACACACTTCTTTGAGTATTATATAGTACAATATTGAGAGCCCGAATAAGTGACCGAGGCATCTAATATGGCTGTGAGGTTCCGATCAATTTTGCTTGGCATCGGAAAGTTTACAGGGAAAACTAACAGGAAACGTTCAAAAAAAATCTTTATTTTTAATATACTTTAAGCTAACAACTGATAAATTGAAGGAAGGTATCTACCAGAACTCTCATCGTCAGATTCAGTCCCAAAATACACTTCTTCTTTAAAACTTCCGAATTTCTCTCCGTTCGCCAGTTCGAAGACAGTGGAAAGAAAGAAAGAGTTGTTCCTATATACACCAACAACACCTTTCGTTCCATTTGATTGTTCAATGATAAAACATTCAGAGTAACGATTTGTACCGTATCCGTCAAAGCTGATCATGACTTCCGGTTTAGGGACTGCTGTAATCCCATTTAGTATTTCTTGCATGTCAATGTCACCAGCAACTTCACATCGCAAAACATGAACTCCGGATCCTTGAATCCACTTTCGAAGGAATGCGTTTAGTTCAGTAACAGAAAAAGAAATAGATAATTCAAGTTTCTTGCAGTTCATGAAACTTTGCAGTACATGATTCATAGTAAACCATGGATCATGTATTACAAACTGATCAGAATGAAATGCTCCAATTTGCTCCGGAATGATCTCAAAATCTGATGAAGTGTTACAGAACAATGCCACTCTTTGGAAATTGTTGCACTCTTGAAAGATGAACCTGCACAGTTCGTCATCCGGTGTATAATTAGAAACATATATAAACGCGAGCTTCAAGTTGAGATTCTTCGAAAAAGGAACCAAATCCATGAGGTATCGAGGATGGGGTGCTTGATAGCCGTCCAAATAAATAGCCAAATCAAAAAAAATTGCAGCCACTTGATTTATCAATTTTTTGATTGATTCGACATCAGGATATCCGTCGACTGGTGGTAAATTGAATCTAAACTCATTAGTTGCAATTAGGTTTTTGATGGTAACGGGAAACGATTCTCTAAACTCGAGTTCTAGTTGATAACATTGCTTTTTCACACTGCTCCTGACAATGAAAAGTGTTCGTTTGGAAAGTTTTGATAACTTGAATCTGAAAAATCGATAATTAATTATGCTAGAATTAAAAAAAAGGGGGGCTTACTGTTCTCGAACATTCATCAACTGAATTCCTTTGATTACTGGCAGAAGAGGTAGACGAAGCAGTGGGAATGAGTGAGCATTGGTCATTGTACTGCAAGAGACAGAAAAAATCGTTCGGCTAGGACGTTTGTAAGTGGATAGAGATTTGAACCATACAACAGATGACCTGTTGGCTAATGGAGGACAGACTAGTAACAAAAGAGGACAAGAATGACGTGGCAAACAGCAGCAATTGTTCAGATAAGTGACATTTGATGGGTCTGTGAGATATTGTCTAGGTCTCTATTATGAGAATATAACAGCAATAGCGAAAAATTTGGTTCAACGAATATCGTAAGGCCACAAAAATAAATGGACAAAGAAATGGTAGGTAAGAAGAATGGACAAGAATCAGGTGAACTGCTGACAGATGGAGACAGGCTAGGGACAAAAGAGGACGATGATGACGTGGCAAACAGCAGCAACGATTTGAACAAGTGACCTCTGATGTGTCTATGAGAAATGAGGAGATAATAACGACTGTCTGATTCAGGAGCGACCCGACCACAAAGCATTATATATGGTAATTAGTCCTTGTCGGTTTTTGCTGAAACTAGTAGTTTTTTCAGATATAACTCCATTATGAAAGGAGCTAGAAAAAAGTGTTCAATTACAATTTTGTGTAGTTTTTAATAACAAACATTTTATCAGTTGACAACTTTTTTCTATCTCTGCCCGTTACCAAGATAAGATCTTCTAAAGCTTGGTAGGATACACAAAAGCTGCTGAGGTGCAGTGTCCGCGGCACCAAATGAATGTAGAGAGTAAGTTCGCATACACCGAATCTTACGACGAATTGCGTATTTTTCCTGTCCGGCCACCCTAAGATTTTTGAAAAAAAAAAGAAAAAGGAAATTTCAGTGGTCCGGAAACCAAATGAATCCTTTATTCACCAAGTTAGGCGGATAAATGTTCAAGAAATCACACACTTTTTCTTATTACTTCTCTTGTTTCTTGTCTTCTTATCCTTATCCTTCTGTGGCTTATGATGACTTATATCAAGTTTCGGAACGTCTTTTGGCTTCTCTCTTATAGACTTGACATCTTCCTCTTCTTCCGATTCTTCTTCAGAAGACACTTCTACAATTTCCACTGACTTTTCAGATGGTTCCCCTCTCAATTTCCTCTCCTCTTGCGCCTTTTTCTGTCTCATTTCTTGGGCCAAAAGTTGTGTTTCGTAATTCCGCTCCTTGATCAAATTCACACTCTTCTGATCCGTTGTTAGCTTCTGAATTGTGACGGATTCTGGATAACGACTTCCGTATTTTTCATCGTCCAATGGTCCGACGGAGAGAATATGATTCAGTGGATCTTCCACGTCTTCAAACCCAAACCATCTTGCGTCTCGTTCTTTTTTCTTACGGAATTGACGGTACGACTCGGTTTCCGGTTCAGAAGTGATGAGGATGTCCGGGATGCCATGGGATTCGATTCCACGAGTGCCTGGAATACTTTGGGGTTTCTCAAGTGCTATAGGGTTGATCAAGTGCTATTTTGGTTCTTGTACTATAGATCAAGAGTTATTTTGTCCAATTTTTGATATCTCAACTGCTACTTTTGACTCAAGTGCTATTCCTTAGGAGGAAAGAAAAGTAGCACTTGAGACTGAAAGTCATAGCAGTTGAGAAATTAGAAATTTCACAAAATAGCACTTGAGAGAGTAGCAGTTGAGTAGGTAGATACTCAAGTGCTATGGGGTGATCAACTGCTATCTGCTATTGTCTCAATTGTTTGGCTCTTGTGCTATAGATCAAGAGTTATTTTGTCCAATTTTTGATATCTCAACTGCTATGACTTTTGCCTCAAGTGCTATTCCGGACAATAGCACAAGAAAAATAGCACTTGAGACAAAAGTCATAGCAGTTGAGAAATTAGGAATTCCACAAAATTGGACTTGAGTAGATTTCATAGCAATTGAGTTGGTCGATACTGAAGTGCTTTAGGGTGATCATGTGCTATAAGGGAGGTGCCAATGTCTCAACTGCTATGACTTTTGTCTCAAGTGCTATTTCTCAGAGGACACATAGCACTTGAAAAATAGCACTTGAGACAATAGTAGTTAAGACATTGAAAATTGGTTGAAAAATAGCGCTTAATCCATAGCACATGAGCCAAAAAAGCACTTGAGACAATAGCATCTCCCCAGTAGCAGTTGATCACCCTGTAGCACTTGAGAAAATTTTGTAAAGGCTGAGAGATAAATACTCAACTGCTACGAGTGATCTTCTGCTATGTGGGAAGTGCTAGTGTCTCATTTGCTATGTTTGGTTCTTTTGCTATGGATCAAATGCTATGAGCCAGCGATAGCACATGAGTCATCGGCGAAAATAGCAGTTGACCTATAGCAAAAGAGTCAAATTCAGGAAAAATGACACACCTTCTACCGCCTCCTTCCTCGACACGAAAATCCTGAGAACACCTTCAAAATTTCGACTCAACAACTGCCGCTTCTCATCCACGTGTCCACGATCCGAGATTGTGAACACAATCGAACTATCCGAATCCAAGTAAGTACTGAATTCATACTTATCAAATCCAGCCCGATCACTTTCCTCCATTACAAATCTCGATGAGAATAGAAGCACTCTTACGTATCTACTACTCGAGTCCAAATTCTCGATTTCAAATTTCTGACGTCCATTTATTGGAATTGTGAATGTACGTCTTCCTTTACGGTATTTTTTGATGGCCTGGAAGTGGGATTAGGAGATTTTTTGATGGAGGAATGATTAGGTGGATACTCAACTGCTATGGGTGTGATCAACTGCTATTTTTGGCTCTTCTGCTATAGCTTATGTCTCAACTGCTATCTTCGGCTCTTCTGCTACGGATCAACTGCTATCTCTGGCTCTTCTGCTATGAATCAACTGCTATTTTCACCACTTTTGATGTCTCAACTGCTGTGGCTATTGTCTCAACAGTTATGACTAAAGCAGTTGATCCATAGGCTATAGCAGTTGATTCATAGGCTATAGCAGTTGATCCATAGCAAAAGAGCCAAAAATAGCAGTGAGAAAATAGCTATAGCAGTTGATCACCCCAATAGCAGTTGAGTATTTGCCGACTGCTTACCTTTTGCATGGCGAAGAGAAAAATGACAGAGAGAAAAAGTGAAGATGGGTTTTATGGTTTTTAGGGTTCAAAATGGAAAGTGTCACGGGAAAAAAATTATCAAGCATTTCTAATTTCGTTTCCCACATCATTTGCATGATTTTAGGCCACGTTTCTAGCTCAAAAACCAGTTATGCACCTTCAAAGAGAGAGTGTCTAGCTGTCTGCTCTCGACGCGGTGAACAAATCCTAATTTTTATCTGAAATAGGCTACGCGAAAATTTCTGAGAGAATCCGCTTTTTTCCCTTTGAGCACTCAAAGGCTCCCCTTCCTTGAGCTGCTCTGCCACCAAGTAGGCGTGTCCTGCTCCTTCTAGTCCCCATGTGCAAATGCGCTCTCTTGTGCTTGTTACCTAGCAACTGGCACACACCGCCCGTACGGCATAGATTTTCTCCCAAAAATTGCTTTATCGAAAATTTTGTCCTGAACTTTTTTTGATTGTCATCGCTGTTTAGTCGATGCTCTTCTCTCTAAATTCCCACGCTATTGTGTCTGGGTTTTCATATATTGTGTCGTTTTCGTATTTTAAGAAAAGACGTTTTGGGTTTTAGAGATGATTCGATATACTTCTACTTTACTTCGAATCGACCTACTATTTCAAAATTTTCAGAATGGGCAATATTGATCCGTTTCGGCTTTTGGACTTGCCAGTCCTTGTTCTCGTGAAGATTCTTCGGAAAATGCGATTTGTTGATTTGTGAGTATTTTTCTTCAAAATTATTTGAAAGAGGCGCATTTTTGTCTGAATTTTTGAATTTCCGCCCAAAAGTCTGCATTTTTATTCAAGCCAAACTTTTTGAATATCTAAATTCCCGCTAAAATATAGGATTTTTGAATTTCCGTCAAAACTTTTTCGAAATTCTGAATTCAAGCCAAAATTTTCAATTCCCGCCAAAATAATATACATATTCTTCTGGAAAACGCCAAAATGTTCTGGAAAGTAATTCCTGTAACTACCGTAATCCTACAGTAATCCCAGCTGCGAAACTTATGGGATTGAATCGCTCGGTGAGCCATGACCATATGCCAAATATGGTATCAAACGGTTAATGGGCAAAAAGGTGTTCAGTTATAAGTGCTGGACAAACCGACACACAGACAGACCGCTTAGTATATAGAAGAGATGCTAAAAGTCAGCCTAAAACAGCAGAAGTCTCACTTAACCAAATATTCTCTTCCAGATTCATCCTTGCCCAACACCACCCCGCTCTTAAACAACTCATCCAGACAGAAGTGAAGAGAAACCACAACTACGCACTCTGCATCCAATACCATGGAAGCCTCGCATTTGAATTCGTCAATTTGAAAGAAGAATATTCGGCAGAGTTCATCAAATCAGAACCGAAGAGTCGTATGCGACCAAGACATCGTGTCTACACTAACTGGGAACTCGGAAAGTCGAACCGATTCCCATGTAGATTCCGCCAAAGTTCCCCACGTTCAGTGTTCGTTACTCATTGGAAGGATCCTTTTAAAGGAGCAAGAGAGTTGTACAAAGGGATCAATGACTTATTTTCACTTCCGATTTGGAAAGTGCAGGTGAAACTGGATTGTATTCAAGGAAACTACAAACCGTTCTTCCGTTGGATTAAAAGAATCGGTCCCAACATTCCGAAAATTGAAGTTTACGGAAAAAATGTGGATTTTCAAGCCTATACATGGGTAATGGAACATGTAAAACCATCAGAAAGGCTCGCAATCCCTGCGGAGCCATATGAATAATTCAAGAAGGGAACCCTCAATGTAGACGTCCAAGAAGTTTGTATTGAGTATGGAAGATGGGTTAGTGTGGACAATTTACTCGCGATGAAATCCAAGAACATTGCCATTATCCGATCAATACTCTCAGCTGAAGACCTAAATCGACTTTTACATCGATTCAAAAAAGGATCCAATCCGAATCTGAATAAGCTCACAATCGTCTATAGACCGGATTGGTTTCCGGACACTGAAGAGTGCTTCCAGGGGTTGAACTTGACAGAAATCGACGGAGAATTCAATGAATGGTTGTTTGAATTGGACAATGGAGATGAGGGAATGATTGCAATTGTGAATTGTCCAGATGAGGAGGAGGAGGGATTACAAGGATTCGAGGTTACGATTGGGAGAAGAGAAGAAGAATGAAGTCAATAGTTCAGAGGAGTATATCTCAGTTGTCTGTGGAGCTATCAAAAAGTGGTGTACTAGTGAAATGTGTAAAATGTTTTGCTTAATATTTCTTCAGTTGACAACTTTTTGATAACTCTAAAGATAACTGAGATATGCTGCTCTGAACATACAGTACTTAGAGAAACACAATCCTGTAATTGAGGCCTTTTTGTTCAGAGCAGCATATCTCAGTTGTTTTTGAAGCTATCGAAAAATGATCCACTAATAAAATGTTCAACATGTTTTGCTTAACATTTTACTGGTTGACCTTTTTTTGTCAGCTCTAAAGGCAACTGAGATATGCTGCTCTGAATACACAGTACTGTAGAGATGCAATCCTGTAATTGAGGCTTCTAGGTTCAGAGCAGCATATCTCAGTTGTCTTTAGAGCTAGCAAAATGTGGTCAATTAGTAAAATGTGTAAAATAATTTGTTTAATATTCTTCTAGTTGATCACTTTTTGATAGCTTTGAAGACAACCGAGATATGCTGCCTTGAACATAGAGGCCCTTGAAACATTGTAAATCGTTTATGGATCATCAAAATAATCTGTGAATAAATATTTGTGATACTGACAATTGTGTTTTTTCTTATTAATGAAATAAAACTAATAAAAAATTTTTTGGAAGAAAGATTTGGACAAATATTCTAGCAGAAACATGGTAGGAATCAGAAAAAGGGAATGCATACAGGTCAGTGGAGGTCAAAGAGACAACCGATCGATGGATGCTGTCCCAGTAGGTAAGAGGTCATGCAGGGTAAGGTATAATCCTGAAGGGAATCGGGGTAAATGACTAATCCTTCTCCCTCTCCTAGTACGGTTCGTCTTCTCATTTATGATTCAATGTTTCTTTTTCGTCGTCCAATTTTCATCGTCGAGTCATTTTCTGAGATTCGATCGATTATTTCGTTAACCATTCCCATCCCCCCCCCCCCTCTCCCGACCTTCCTGCTCTCTTTTTTTCTGATTCTCACTTCTTGATACTTTCAGATAATGGAATTCGCCGACTTTGTCTCCAAAGAAGAACTCGAGAGTCTCAGAGAATACTCCGTTCGTCAAAAAGAGGTCAAAATAAAGAATGAAGTTGGTATTGCTGGCAATGCTGAGGAGAGAGAGGCAAAAATGACTCGAGAACAACGTGAAGCCATGAATCGGAAGAGACGAGCAAAGGAGGTTTCTGATAAAGCTGCTGCGAAACGTGCTCGGAAGGAAAAAAAGCAGAGAGAAGCTAGGAAACGGTTGGGTAATCCATTCTTAAATCCTGACTATTTTCGGGAATTGGGACAACCAATCTTCCAAGAAGACTACAGTGATGATGAAGATGATGAAATGGAAGAGGATGACGTTGAGATTCTTCGTGATGAGCAGAAAACTATGAAGATCCTTGAAGAATCGGAGCCAGTGTACTACACACTGAAAAAACGACCAAGAAATATTTCAGATGAAGCTGAAGTTCAGGAAATTCCTCGTGTGGATCTGAAGAGGAAGAAGATGAGCGACAATGAAATGATCCAGGAAATCAAAGCAGAATCTGCAAATCTAGTGCAAAAGACTGCACCAAAACGATGCAGAGGCATTGCAGATGAATTGATCCAGAAAACCATGGCTGAAATTGTAGTCAAAGTGGAGACACCTCAACCAAAACCTGAGCAAGTACCTGGAAAAAAGCTGTCACGTTATCAGCGGATGTCTCCTGAAGAGAGGAAAATATTCAACAAGAGGAAGACAGATGCCAAGCGTCTCAAAAGACAACAAATGAAGAGGGAAGCTATGGCTGCGGAGGAACAGTTGAATGATGCTCCAGTCAACAATAATCCAAGATACTATCAAGATGAAAATGATGAGAACCAAGTGCCAAAAGAAGAAGTTGAGGATCTTTACAATGGATATTATTATTAATTAATTATCCCATTTCTTCTCCCAATCGTAACTATTTCTGTAAACGCTTTGGATTGTGACAATAAACTCTTAATTATTATTTGTTTGTTCTTTTACTTATTCAGTTTGCAGCATCAATTACAGGAAATTTGAAATAAAAACTAGTTTATTCAATGCTCATCTGATTATCAATAAGTTCGAGTACTACCCAACGCAACCAAGTTTTTAGGTCCAAGTTTTGACAGGAGGTTCAACAAATCACACATCTTTTCTTCTTCTTTCTCTTCTTCTTTTCCTCATTTTTCAGTTCTGGCAAATCTACCTTTTTTGATTTCTGAACCATTTCTGATTTTATAGTTTTCTCAGACTTCACAGTAGATTTTGAATTTTCAGTCATGGATTTTGCTTCAGATTTCTCAGATCGTTCCAATTGGGATGCTACAGATGTCAGCTGGTCACTCCTCAAGGATTTCGCATCAGATTTTTCCGATGTCACGGATCTTTTTGACTCGGGTGCTGCAGATGACGGATGTGACTTGTTTGATTCTTTTTGATTTGTCCAATGCCGTTCATCTTCTTTTGCAATAATATCCAGAGATTTCTTATACTCACTAGGATCCAGGAAAGGGTTAATAGCAGCAATACGACTCATGGTGTCGGCCTCTACCATTTTGAAGTTGTGTCTCCTATCACCTTCATTCATCCTCAACATCTTCACATTATTCGGCAAAGTCTCTCCATATTTACTGTCAGATATCGGTTCAATCGATACAAACTCCTCAACTTCTCCATTATGCAATTCCAATAACTCGCAGTCTGCATGACGGTCTCTGTACAATCTTAGTTCTTTGAACGATTCAGTGTCGGGATCAGGAATAAGAAAGATTGATTGTGAGATTTCTGGAACATTAAGAATACCAAATTTCCAAAAATATTATCGTTTCTCACCTTTTACCGTAACTCTAAATACCCCTTCAAAAATATATGTTGGCAGTATCTTATTCATATCTACATGACCATTGTCTTTTATCACAATAACGATTGAGTTGTCAGGTGATAAGTCCGCTTTATAAAAATCACGAAAAGATGTCTTCCGGCAATTGAGAATACTAAATCTTGAAGAATGAAGACCGACATCTAACGAAATATCCTCCTTGATGATATTCTTTATTTCGATCTTCTGACTTCCGTTCAACGGGATTTTTATAACTCTCTTCCCTTTTCTGAACTTCCTTCCAACCGGATCTTCCTGGAAAAATCAGTAATTCTTCGAGAGTACACGGTTCGGGAAATCCAGTAACTTACAGAAACCATTGATGAGACTTGATAAAATTTCGTTTGTAGCGAATAATTTAGTAGAAATGCAGGGAGGAGGTGTGAAGGGGAGGAAAAGAATTATGAAAGGTCAGGTTACGGTATAAAGTGTATAAATAAACTGGAAACTTGAAAAAAAAGAAAAATACTAGTTTATTATATACTCATCTAGGTATCGATAAGTTCAAGTACTACTGGATGCAATCAGAATATTTGATTCGAGTTTTGGAAGGAGGTTCAACAAATCACACATCTTTTCTTTTTCTTTCTCTTCTTCTTTTCCTCATTTTTTGGTTCTGGCAAATCTACTTTTTCCGATTTCTGAACCATTTCTGATTTTGTTGTCTTCTCAGATTTCACAGTAGATTTTGGATTTTCAGTCATGGATTTCGCTTCGGATTTCTCAGACTTTTTTGATTGGGATGCTACCGATGTCAGCTGATCATGACTCAAGGATTTCACATCTGATTTTTCCGATCTTTTCGACTCGAGTGCTGCAGATGCCTGATATTCTTGTTGACCCTTCCGAAGCAGTTCCTCTTCTTTTGCGCAAATATCCAGAGCTTTCTTATACTCATCAGGCCCCATAAAGCGGTTGATAGCAGCTATGCGATTTATGGTGTGAAGTTTTCTCATCTGGGAGTTATGTCTTCTGTCATCTGCATTCAACTCCAACGTCTTCACATTATTCGGCAAACCTTTTCCATATTTATCATCAGATATCGGTTCAATCAAAAGAAAATTCTTAACTTTGTCACACATTCCAAAATCAAAAAAGCCGCAGTCCGCTTGACTGTCTTCGTACGTTCTTAGTTTTCTGTATGAATCAGTTTTTGGATCAGTATCCAGAAGAATCGATTCACGAGCTTCTGGAATTATTACAACAATAATTGAGAAATATTTTCCGTTCTCACCTTTCACTTCAACGTTGAGCACCCCTTCAAAATGATATGTTGGTCTCTCCCATTTATCTGTTTTCACATGACCCATGTCTTTTATCACAATAACGATCGAATTGTCAGGCGGTATAACTACTTTGAATCGATTCTCATCGCTTGTCATCCGGCTGTTGAGAATACTGAATCTGAGGGAATGAAGAGTGGCATCTACAGACACATCCTCCTTGGTGATATTCTTGAATTCGATCTTTTGGCATCCGTTCAAAGGAATTTTTATGACTCTTTTTCCCTTTCTGAAGTCCCTTCCTACCGAATCGTCCTGGAAAATTTTTGGAAGTTTGGTAGGAAAAACAAGGTTGGACACCCTGAGGGATCAGGGAATAACTTACTGAATCCATTAGTGGATCTTGATGGATCTTTGTTTATAGCGAAGAATAAAAACTTCAGTAGAAATGCGGGGAAGGGGAGCAAGAGAAAGGTCAGGTCACTGTGCCGAAGCGCCGGAGGCGCGTCATTCAGTATGAAAGCATAAAAATAATTATCATTTATTTCTCACTACAGGATTCTCTACAATCCAATAAAATTACAGAGAATTATGCTTTTGTAGCAGTAACAAGTGCATAATCATCCACCCATTTCTTATACTTTGCTCCATTCTCTCCAGCCAACAACTCCTCGTATGACTCCTTATGACGTTCCAGAAAATAGGCCAAAAGGACACGATGAAGGTACAAGTATTGCTGAAAATAAGGATATAGACAAGTTCCAGAGAAGATTCCTACAAATTCATTTTGAATAGACCATGGACGATGGGATCTGAGCTCTTTGAGCAACTCATTCATCGCCATACAATCCTCTCCAGCCATCATTTTATCTTGAACATAGGCAATGGCGACGATGGTTCCAGTACGACCGATTCCAGCCGAACAGTGCACTAGAATGGGATTCTGATTGCCACGTGTTGCAGAGAGAAGGTTCTGGAATTTCCATTTTTGTTTTTCAGTATAAAAAAAAGGAAGAAGACTTACAATAGCAGTGAGATTAGTCTGCGGAACACCACGATCCGGCCAATTCTCCCATTGAAGATGTTGAATAGTTTTGGAGCCTTCTGGCCAATCCACTTTCAAACTAGTCACATTAATGCATTGCTCATCAGGTGACATCTTTTTCTGTCCAATATTAGTTACAGTAATCTGATGGGCGGCCTCTCCAAATGTCAATTTCTGACCGTTTTCCAATGGCCAATACTGATGACACTTGATTTTGCACATTTCAATACAATTACATAACATTATAATACATTCAACTTTCTCCTGAAGTGCCATTGCCCAAAATGAGTGTTGAGTGTTCTCCAATGGTCCTTGAGCACATATAAACTTCTTTGGATTATGAGCAGTGCCAAGGTAATTGGCATGAATGTAATCACATGAAATCCCAGGGAATTTCAGAACAATTCGTCCCTTGTCTTGACATGGAACATCTTGATATCTGAATAGAAATAGTGTGGGAATTGAGGAGAGTGCAGAGAGAACCAACCTATTCTTATCCTTATTGGCATTGAATGCTTCTGTTGTCATGCCTTCTGGAGTCCATTTGGCAAGACCACGGAACTCTTCGACCAATGCTTGGACACCCATGTCAAGAGTACGTTGGACCCATGGTCTAACCTGAAGAGAGTGCAGAGAAGGTAGGATGTCTCGTTTCTCTGCGTCTCTTACCACAATCATCGCCTTCTGATTCTGTTTGGGGCCCCCTCCCCCCGGGGTCTGTACCCCCGGAGTCGTCGGAATCACTTCTCTCGGCTTCTTCGATGAAGAGTTTCGAGACGTTTCATGCGTACTCTCCCCACTTTCATTCGGGCTTCTTCTCGGATCACTCGGAGTGTCATTGGCTTTCTTGGTTCTGGAAATTTCTCGAAACTTGAAGTTTTTGTAGTTAAACTAACTTTTTTGCGAAACACATTCCTTTCGAATCACTCCCTTTCCAGTTGTCGAAATTTGTTCAACTTTTCCTCCGCCTGTTGAAAATCGAAATAGAAATTTTTATTGAATTTCTGGTGAATAGGATCAAATGGAGAGAAAAAAACAACACGTGGAAAACGTGGGGGTGAACTTGGGAAAAGTGGGAGGAGCCAGGGTGGTCACGGAGGAAAACTTCTATTTTTCAACTTGATTTTTTTTCCAAAAACGGCGGTAACCAAAACTGTCCCACATCTCAAAAGTGGGCGGAGCTAGAAAAATGTTGTCAACTGCAACCTTGCTCCAAATTCAATTCTGAG
>GL379868.1:234548-251284 GCA_000143925.2 Caenorhabditis brenneri
GGGAGGAGTCAGGGTGGTCACGGAGGAAAGCAGGTATATTGAACTTGACTGATGAGAAAAAACGGCGGTAAGGAAAACTGGCCCAGGGTCGAAAGTGGGCGGAGTTAGAATAGGGTTGTAAAGGGCAACCTTGCTCCAAATTCAATTCTGAGCAAGTTTGCAGTTGACCACTTTTTTCTAGCTCCTCCCACTTTTGAGATGTGGGTGATTAAGCGTTCCGCCCCAAAAATTCTCCAATTACAGTATACTCTTTCTGAAACCACACTGATCACTCTACCTTTATTGGCTCCCATCACTCCTCTTCTAGTCCTTTTTCTCCAATCTCCCTCTTTCCCTATTACCCTCATCATCATCATTTGTTCTCTTTTCATCATTTCTCTCTTTTTTTCATTTTTGTTCTGTTCCCACTCCAAACTCATCTGGTGGCACCCTCCTTTCAAGGCGCCGCCCGGGCCGTGGCGGTAGGTGAAGAAAAGGAGAATAAAGCTCTCGAAAAATGAGAACAAACGATACCGCCTAGAAAGGAAAACAACATAATTCTTGAGAGGTGTTGGAGGTACTTGATGTTGGTTTTTTGGTGATTTTTGGGGTTACTGTAGCTTATGTAATATGAAAAAGTGTCACCTTAACCTGTACTAGAGGCCCGCCCATGTCCAAAGCTGTATATCTTCGCTGTCTTTGAAGCTATCAAAAAATTACAAACTAGCAAAATGTTTGAAATGTTTTGCTTAACATTTCTCTAGTTGAAAATTTTTTGATAGCTCTGAAGACAATCGAGATATACTGCTCTGAACATAATGAATCCACAAAAACTTATGACAGAGGGGAACAGTACGTTTCAAGCAGTATATCTCGGTTGCCTTCAAAGCTATTGAAAAATAATCAACTAGTAAAAAGTTTAAAATGTTTTGCTTAACATCTTTTTAGTTGATTATTTCTTAGTAGCTCTTAAAAGACAGGTGAGATATTCTGCTCTAAACATAAAACACTGAATGTATTAAAAGATTATCAACTAAAAGCTTTTTCAACAAAAGATTTACCACATTTTCATAGTTGATTATTTTTTAGTAGCTCTGAAGACAAGTGAAATATTGCCTGTCAATTGAAGAGTATCGTACGCTCTGTAATAGATGAAAATTCAGTATTTTATGTTTAGAGCAGTATTTCTAGGTTGCTTTTGAAGCTATCGCAAAAAATTCAATTAGTAAAATGTTTAAAATGTGTTGCTAAACACTTTTTTAGTTGAAAACTTTTTGATAACTCTGAAGACAACCGAGATATACTGCTCTAAACGCACAATGAGCTTCTACTACAGGACTTTGGGTGAAAGAGCACAGATCTGGACCCCTGGGCTAGGAAGAATCCTTTTTTTTTCAGTTTCTACTTCCATTTGAATCATCTTCTCCCATTCCCTTCATCAATCCAATCCATAATGCCTTGTTATAAATCATGATCCTTTTTGTTCTCCCCCATACTTTTTCCGTTCCTTCCACGTCAGTTCAAAACCAAATTATTGAGGAAATACGTCTATTAGCATCATCATCACCATCAGAACCACCTCCCCACCCCTTCCTTGCTCAGAACAATCAACTAGGGTTGAACTCTTTTCCGATGATGACTCTTACGAGAAGGAGCATTTATTGGCAGAGACATGCACCGTCCGATAATTATAGATTCCAAAAAACAGGAGGTTTAGAGAATCCATGTTTCTTATGACCATCATCATCACCATCAGACCGCCTCCCTTTTCTTGCTCTCGAAGCAAGCAATCAGTGTCGTATTCTTTTCCGATGATGACTCTGTCGAGAAGGAGCATGTGTTGGTAGACACATGCACCATCGAATATCAGAACGAGAGGTTTAGAGAACTGAGGTCTTGGTGGACACGCAGTCCATGTCCCCGGTAAATAGAGAAATACTATGCAAGAATAGAGAGAGAGAAGAAAATCTCAAACAGTCTTTGCTTCACAGCTTCATTTATTTCGAAACAACAGTTTTAGGGAGGAAGGGGGAGAGAAGGGAAAGGATCTGCCAATCAGAAATTACGAAACTTGGGAGGAAGGTTGTGAAATTAGGTGGTGATGGATAGATTGGAAAATTGGACTTTTTCTATATTGCAGATTAGTTTTTTTTTTGGGTACTCAGGGAATTATCGGCAAGGTGCCGTTTTCCAAGGTGGCAACTTGTCGATTGGTTGCAAAATGCTTACGGCAAGCAAAAGGCAAGTTGCTCAGCGCTCGGAAAGCAAAAGGCAAGTTGCTGTTGCGGCAAATTTCTCAGGCAACTTGCCCAATTTTCTGGCAATTTGCCGTTGTGTGCGAGCAGCTCACCGCCTTTCCAGAACCGATTTTCAGAATAATTTCAAAATTTCCTAAGTGTAATATTCCTTGTTTTCCTATTTGTTTATGCCCAGAAAAGTGTAATATTGACTCATCAGATGGCTTGTTCCATTCATCAGTTTTATTGCACCCAACCATGTTTCTAGAAAAACAACAATCTCTGTAAATTTTTGTGTAAATTCTTTTCGAATCCCCCCTCTGATTCCTCTGAAAGTGACCAATTTTCCAAACATCTCCCCCAAAAACTAACTATAACTGAGCAAACAAATGTGTTGTCTTAAATAACCAGGGGTGACTAATGTTCTGGTGATAAGAAATTTAGTTCCTATGTACTGCAGTTTCAGATTTTAAGGCTGAAAACTTAGGTAATGATCTTTGGGGTCAATTTGGAAGCAAGAATTGATTTCTGTCTGTCTGAAAGTGTAGGAAAGTAGTATCAAAGCCAGTAACCATACATTTTCTTAGGAAACAAATTTCGAAAAAAAAAATTTTTACGTTTTTCTGCTGTTCTAGAACATTTTCCCCATATTCTGTTTGTGTTTGTCTTATTTTTTTACGTTTTTCCGCTGTTTCGGAACATTTTAGATAATCTTTCCAATATTCTGTTTGTCCGGATATCAAGTTCCCAATTTTGAAATTCAATTTTCCCTCTCTTTCTTTACAGTATTTGAACACATGTCTAACAACGCCCCTCCTCCCGCTGTTGGCTGCGGCGACAGCCACCAAATCTATGTGGGGCGGAGCCTAATTTCTCCGGTCGTCCGTCCATTTCTCATTTTCTCTGTCGATGTTCCGGAAGAACAAGCGATCAATTTAATTCATTTTTGACTCCGATTTGGAAAATGATTTGATTAGATAGAAGAGCTTCATATGATCCTCTTCACCTCCATTGGTTATCTTTTATCAAGGGCGCAGCCTTTCTTTTTATACTCCTTTTCTCTGAAATTATTGATCGATGACTAATTCTCAATTTCCAGTTTCTCCCTCAAATCTTGGCACCACCACTCTCCAGAACAATGAAGAAAATTTGGAAGTTCGTCCGCTTCGTCTTCTGCTGCTGTCTCTCCGGAGAAGGAGGTAAATTTGAATAGTTTTTTTTGCTGATAAGAGTAAAAAGAGAAAAACAATGTGGGGCAGACGAGTTGGCGACTGGTGTATTTGTTCTAGTTTGCATAGGAGAGTGAGGAAGATGCTGACGATTTTGTTGTAGGTTAAGGGAAGATGAGGGAGGAGAAGGTTCATCAGAAGTTTCCAGCCTTAGATTGTCACCTGATACCTGTGATAGAGCAACTGTGATTTGAGAATAGATGACTGGGCTGCAGACTGAGACAAAAAGATTGGATTAACTGAGACTATGTTAATGATGCAATTTGACATCAATGTTCAGCTCATATTTTTTGAAAAATTACTTAATGACAAAGATATTTTGTTTCAAATATATTAGAAGGTATTAGTTGATCCCTTACTGATAGTGAGTCAGAAAGTTTGCGAGTTATTGCATCAATGAGCTATGTAACCCATATTGGATAATATTCAAATTTCATCGGAGCTTCACGGAAAGTTTCGAAATTACTTTGTTTGGAACTTTTGTTTTTGTATACTGTTCCATGTTTCATAACGCTTCCTCATTTCAAAGTGTACACCTTGCTCAACCTCGTACGGTGTCAATCACTTTCACAATGAAGTGGTGTCGTAGAAGAGTCAAAGAACTAATACAGTACCTGAAGAAATCATGAGTCCAAATTTGTCATTAGTATCCTGTCATCACTATCTTGACTGATAAGGGACTGAGCAGCAAGCCGCGTACGGATGACTGCAACAGTGATGCAATTCACTGCTCCCAGTGATTTTACACTGCTAAGAAGGGAATGTTTTTCTCATGGGGGTTAGGAATTTTTATAACTTGGTGGTCTATAAGTAGATGGTTCTGTAAGTGGATTCTGAAATTTCCAGCTCTCACTGGGGCCTGAAAGTCTGGAAATCTTCATCTGACCCCGCCCCCTTATTGGCGATTTCAGAATGAGATTTTCAGACTCTCAGGCTCCAATGAGAGCAGGAAAATTCAGAATCCATTTTGCTTTGGAGGAAACACCACTACATTTTACTTTTCATGCTCATCTTAATTTTTTCTATCTTTCGTAACCGCCTGTCCAGCCACCCTAAAAGGATGAGCAACCCTCGTTCCTCCAAGCATAGCTGCACACAATTAGTCATTTCTGTACAGTCTGAACTCTTCTGAGACACCTTATTGTGAAATTATGGAGCATTATCAGATTATTATGAAACTACACGAAAAGCTGTGCAAAAACAAAAAGCAAATGTCATTCACAAAAACTAATCTGATTAGAGATCTTCGAGACCAAAAGTGTGAGACCGGTACTGCTGTCCGCTGACTTCTTTTTACTATACTACTATCAGCTGCGGCGTAATAAAGTGTTGCGCTTATCAGTGAGAATATAAAAAATGTAACTAAAGTTCGTGGCAAACTCTCTGATCAAAACAGAATGTAGAATTGGCAGCTAGAGAGCGTTTTTTGGTTTAGGAGTGCAACTTTACGAGGGAATGTTTTTCTCAAGTGGGTTAGGGATTTTCTAAGAATCGGAGGACTGGAAGTAGATGCTCTTGTGAGTAGATTCTGAAATTTTCAGCCCTCACTGGAGCCTGAGAGTCTGGAAATCTTCATCTGAAATCGCCGATGCATTGTAAATAAGGGGCCGGGGCCAGATATTCAGATGAAGATTTCCAGACATTCCCCTGTCAGTTGTAATTTCCCTTCAGCACAAATTTTTGAGCCCCCCACCCTTCTATTACCAGTCACTCCCTGTTGTGTTTGCTGGCATTTGTGTGTGCGTCTGTTATCAAAAAAAGGTCTTGCTCCTGTACCAGTTAGTACTAATCACGGACTGTTGAGCTTTAGTCTCACTAGTGTCCAGGGTTACTTTGATTTAGAAAGAAGACTATAGCAGTTGATTCGAAACAATAGTCATAGCAGTTGAGACATCAAAAGTGGCGAAAATAGCAGTTGATCCATAGCAAAAGAGCCAAATATAGCAGTAGAGACAATAGCAGTTACAACGTAGAAGTTGAGAAATAGCAGTAGATTACATAGCAGTTGAGTATCTACCTTCAAAAAATCATCAGATTGATATTGCTAAAATTTGTCAAAAAAGAATACGGATTTGCCATAAAAGTGCAACTGCTCAGCCCCCATTTTCTGCAAAATCAGCGTTTTTTTCTGATAAACCCCGAAAATTTTGCACCTCCAGTGTCCGAAGTTCAATCTGTCAACCCCCTATCATTCAGCTATAGTCATATTTACGATTAACTTGTCTTAAGCCCCCTGTCTACAGTAGTATACTCCAGTCTACACCTCATCCGATTTGCATCAAAAATCAGTGCTTCCAATCTGTCTACTCCAGAAAAAACCTGGTCAATTGAGCCCCATAAAACTTTCGAAACTCTTATCAGAAAACTGAAAAAAACTGCTTTTCCTTCTCTGGGTCATACTCTCTCTATCCACAAAAACTGATAGTAATGTACCGCCCATTATTTTGCACAGCTAGCACAGACGAACACTATTTTTGTCATTTGGATAACTAACCTAGACCATTTACTGAGCCTTAATTTGTATAACATGGATCATAAACAAGGTATGCGGGGGTTGTAAACTTTACGATTTAGTTGGGGAGGTTTAAGGGGAGGTTTAGGAGGTACTGTCATTGAATAGTTTGTTGGCAGATACTCAACTGCTATGGGGGTGATCAACTGCTATGCTGTAACTGCTAGTGTCCTAACTGCTATATTTGGCTCTTCTGCTATGGCTCAACTGCTATTTTCGCCACGCCACTTTTGATGTCTCAACCGCTATGGCTATTGTCTGAACTGCTATGACTATAGCAGTTGATATATAGACTATAGCAGTTGATTCAGTAGAACAGCCAAACATAGCAGTTGAGACAATTTCTATAGCAGTTGACCACCCCAATAGTAGTTAAGTATTTGCCTTTTGTTTTAGCTAGTTGAGGGACTCAAGACTCAGATGAGTACAGAATAGGGGTCAAAGTACTAATTTTTGTCTGAAAATTTGTCTGGAACAGTCGCTTCCCCCTCTGAACTTTGCCCGTTCTTTTTCCTCAGTTTCTTCGAAAAGTTCCGAAAATTATGAAACCTCTGAATTCTTGGCATTCATTTCATCACTGCTAAAACCTGAGCGCATTGATAAGGGCAAATGATTTTTCGGAGAAAACAACGTCATTTTACAGCATATCAGTGTTTTTTCGTACCGTCCGAAACTAACTCTTTATTCATTTCAGAAGACATGGATCCACTACCAGGGCACGACGCCAACAATAATGCTACTGAGAAGACCAACTGGTCGGATACCATCAAAATCCGCGACTCACCACACAATCGGACACCTTGTCTCGAAGGACTTGAAAACGACGGATTCTATGAAGCCGAACGATGGGACTTCTTCCCGGATGAAAACTATTGGAGCCCGGAAGACATCCAGGAGGAGATGCAGAGACACAAAAGTCGTTTTGCTCGTGAAGGACCAAGCACATCCGCCGGAGCCAGCACTTCCCAACGATACCTTTTTGTCGACGCCGACACAATCTTCCGAGGGCCACCAGACGTTTTCAACGAACCAAGTCTTCCAACTGATGTAGTCCCGGAGCCGGTGTACCCTTCGTGGTGTGAGGAGCAAGAGGAAGAGCTTCAGAAGCTTGAGAAGCTTGCGGTGGAAGAAGCCATTCGGGAGAAGGCTCGCAAAGCTGATGTTCAGAAAGGGATGCTTCGAAAGAGATGGTGGATTGAATAATTGGAGTTGTTTATTTTTTATTTTTCATTCTTTAACATTTTTTATTTTGTTTTGTTCTCCGTTTCCATCACCCCCATTCCTTTGCTTCCCGGGTATTCCTAATGATCACCTTTTACTTCTTCTACATAATATTAACATTTCAACTTTTTTTTTGTGATGCTGGACATCTTTTTGGAGTTTAAATAAATAATTTTAGTTTAAATTTTGCAATGAAATGATTATTGAAAAAAAAAGATAGAAAACACCAACTGCATGCGGCAGACTTGCGAAACTGCGCGCCGCAGACTTGCGAGTGGGCGTGGCCTCATTTCGTCAGTGATTTTCTCGCGTTTTTTGAGCTTTTTCTATCGATTCTGAAGCGGGATTCGCCATGGGAGCCGATGGAGGAACTATACCGAAACGGTGAGTGTTTATATAACTGAAAACAAAAGTTCAAAAAATGTTTTTTAGGCGAAAAAACTTTTTTTCCGATTTTTCTGAATAAATCAATAAAAAAAAGTTATGGAGCTTATTGGGGCTTGTCGAATAGTTTTTCGATTCAAAATATCTTTTGTTCAAAATGAAAATTGCAGAAAACAGTGATTTTTGGAAAAAAAATTAATATTTTTCGAAGCAAAGCTCTTTTCTAAAGTTTGCTCAATATAAAAATGCTTCTTAGCGGAACTTGTATCAATATTCATGTAAAAAGGAAAAGAAGCTTTGTGAAATCATCATGACCTTGAAAAGAAGCCATAAATGAACAAATTACACCAAAAATCAATACAATTCCTGAAAAAATCGATTATTCCAGGTGTGAGCTTGTCAAAAAGAAGAAGAAAGACGAGAAACTAGACAAGCATGTCAAAAATGCCACCAAATGGAGAAACTGTCAACTCACACAACTTCCACTCAAAAAGCCAGTCATTGCCTGTCGCTTTGGAAAGCTTTATAACAAGGAGGATGTTATCAACGCGATCCTCTCCAAGACCATCTCAAAATCCGCCGCCGCATCGCACATCAAGGGTCCAAAGGACTTTGTGGAGCTGAAGTTGACGGATAACAAGGATTTCAAGAGAGGAGATGTGAAGGGAGACGACTACAATGATGTCAACCAAACCGAGTTCTTGTGTCCGATCACGAATGTGCCGATGAACGGAATTCACAGCTTCTTGGTGAACTGGCAATGTGGGTGTGTCTATTCGGAGAAGGCTCAACAGGAAGTGAAGTCTCCCAACTGTCATGTATGCGGTGGACCGTACGACGCCACAAAAATGGTCATTCTGAATCCGGAGCCAGAACAGTTGGAGTTGTACAAATTGAAGTGGGAAGCAGAGAAAGCAGAGAAGGCGGCGGCGAAGAAGGATAAGGCCAAGAAGACGGCTGAAAAGATGGAAGCAGCTGCTGGATATGGCTCGGCTTCAGGGGAACCATCTACTTCAGAAGCAGCCCCCGGACCATCTGGATTCAATGGAGTCGGGAAGAATAGTGAGTTGTTTTATTTAAAAAAAAGGGAAATAATAATGTTTTTGCAGTCGATCTCAAAAAGAAGCTGGACTTCAGCAAGCCCACCGCTTCCGGACCTTCTTCCTCCAAAGCCGAAAAGAGGAAAGCCACCTCTGACATTCAGTCAGACCCCACGAAGTCGGACACATACAAGAAGTTGTTCACCACTTGCGAAGCCGCGAAAAACAAGCCAGATGGACACTGGGTCACATATAATCCTCTTTATTATTGAATTTGTCTGTACATTTGAAACTGAAACTTAATCCTCAAAAAATAATAATAATCATTCCTTCCAACTGTTTTTTTTTTCTTTTGATCTTAAAATTAACTGGTTCAAGCCAATCAACTTCTTTTCCGTTCAGTCTTTTCCCAGTGTCATCCGTCTCAATTTCCAGCCGTCAAAATGCTCTCCGTTCCGATGCGAACGGCGGCATTCCGAATGGCGTCGACGCCACTTCGGCTACGACTCGTTCACTCGCCATCAATAATTGCCACGTGTCAACAGCAGCGAAACATCTCCTCACAAGATGTGTTCAAGTTTTCGGAGAGCGCCGCAACAGCCTCAGATCTTCCACCACTCCCGACGCCGCCGGCGCCCGGACTCACGCTGGATGAGCTGATGGCTTCTGGAGAGTCAGTGCTTGAAGAGCTGGGTTTATGGTCATGGTGGAAACCATCCTCCTATTTTCGATGGGGTCTTGAGAGTGAGTAAGCCAAGGTTTTGAAACGAAAATCTATTTTTTTCTCTGGGCATGCTCCGTGGATAATTATTGTTTCCAGGTATGCACGTTCACTTGGATCTACCATGGTGGGTAACAATTGTAGCGGCCACCCTGACCCTCCGTGCTCTTCTCATCGGAGTACCTGTAATGTCACAGAAACTAGTAGCCAAACAATCAATGTATCGAAAAGAAATGAACGAATTTCGTGATCGGATTGACGAGGCGAGAAAAGAGAACAATCAACTACTTCAACAACAGATTCTTCTCGAACAACGAGATTTTCTCAAATCGAAAGATATCCGATTGGGACGCCAATTCCTGGTGATGGCGGCGAATGGAGCCGTTTTCGCCACACAGTTCTTCGCTATCAAGAAGATGGTCGCCGTCAATTATCCGGGTCTTTCTACAGGAGGAGCCTTGTGGTTCACAGACCTGACGGCCACTGATCCATACTATGCGCTTCCATTCATTTCTGCAGCTACTATGGCCTTGGTGACAAAAGTTGGAATTGAGATGGGAACGTCGGCGGATCAAATGCCACCGATTATGCGCGCGTTTATGAGCTACGGTCTCCCAGTCGTCATTTTTGGAGTTTCTTCGCAATTCGCCACGGGTCTTTGTGTTTATTGGACGGCTTCCAATGCGGTCTCACTCATCTATGCAGCCGCCTTTAAGGTGGATGCTATTCGTAAAATCTTTGGAATTCCACCAGTCATCCCACCACCGAAAAGTGCCGTTCAGAAAAATGCCATATCACAAGTACTTAAATCGTATAAAGGTAACGATTGTCCCTCTCTTTTCGTCTAATTCTCTCTTAATATTTTTCAGACAACAAATCAATTCCACCATCAATGGCAGATCTCCGACAACGCGATGCCACCTCGTTCAAAAAAGCGGGACGTGGCAAACCGATCACGTGATTCTGTTGTTGTTGTTGTTGTTTCCCACTTTTTCGGTGTCATTTCTAAATAGTTCTTGTAGTTTTTTAGATTCCCCTTGTTTTTTTTTTACTTTTTTTGTTATCTCCTGAAATTGATATCGGTTTTCTTCATTCGATTGATTGAATTAAGTTTTTTTTGCTTTGAATATTGATTTTTCAACAATTCGTTCAAGAGTAAACAGCTCGATTTCGAAATATTTTTATTATGTTGGGAGGGGCTTGATGAGTCACGAAAAGAAGTGAGAGAGAAGAGAAGCAGAGGGAAAAGGAAGAAAGGAAAGATGAGGAAATATTCAGTTTTAACTTTCGAGAAAAGCGGTTTTCTACTTTCGTTTTTGATTTTTTTGAATTTTAACTGAACAATCAATTTTTGAAAATTATAGGAAACTCGAAAACACAAGATGAACTTCTTCTCAAAGCCGGATCCACGAGGTTTGTTTTTTTTTCTAAAAATAAATGATTTCATTGAAAGATGAGATGAATTCTCAAAGATCGCTCCCGTCAATCCACACAAACGCCGTTGTCGATTTACGGAGGCGATTTACGAGACGCATCGACAACAAGACTTCATTCTGAATGAATTTACTTACAGAGCAAGAGCGCGCCAACAAGCGAGAGCTCCGGAAAACGAATCGAGATCTGGAGTCGGATCGCCGTCAAATGGACAGAAGGGAGAAGGAGTTGGAGCAGGAGATCAAGAAGTTGGCGGCGAAGGGACACAATGATGCGGCACGACAATTGGCGAAGCAGCTCGTTCAACTCAGGAACCACAAGACCAAGAGCATTGGGATGAGTGCAAGGATCAGTGGAGTTCAGGCACAGAATGCGTAAGTCATTTGTAACTTCTCAGAGAATTGTCGGCAAGTTGCCGCTGACATACGGCAAGCAGGTGAAATTGCTCGGCAAATTGCCGATTGCTTGCTAAATGCTTACGGCAAGCAAACAGCAAGATGCTGCTGTGGAAAATGGCCTTTTCTTCAGGCAACTTGCCGAAAATTCCCTGAGTTGAACGCTGCTTTTTGCTGCTCCTTTAAAAATTACTCTTCTCTATTTATTATCTCTTCAGCCACATGCAAAGCATGGCCAAGATGGGAAGCGCCATGGGAACGACGGTCAAAACGATGAAAGAAATGAATCGTCAAATGCCGCTGGAGAAGGTCGCCGCGAACATGAGAGAATTCCAAATGCAACAAGAGAAGATGGGACTCACCGAGGAGATGATGAACGATACGCTCGATTCGATTTTAGATGCCCCGGGAGACGCCGAGGAGCAGGACGCCATTGTGGCACAGGTGCTCGATGAGATTGGAATTGAGATGAATTCGAAGGTAAGGGTTTTTTGAATTGTTACAAAACGTGAATGATGAAACTCCCATTTGGTTCTGTAAAGAGTCTCAAAGTCATCCAAATGATCAGAGCCCGTTGTAGCACCTGGGCTACAGAAACCATGTGTGTGTGTGTGTGTTTTTTGTAAGCTGACGATTACTTTTCGACTATGACTTTGGGTATTCTGACACGTTTTTCTTGAACGAAAACAATTGTTCTAAAACTATAAACTACATTTTTCAGCTCGCCAACGTTCCATCGATTCCGTCAAGTGTTGGCGCCGACACTGCTCCAGCCGATTTGGAGGATCTCGAAGCGAAGCTGGCTAGATTGAGGAGCTAAATTTTTTGTATATAAAGTGTAAATGATGTGTATATATGAAATGGAGAATGAATGTAATATATCGCAAACCGTCTTTTTTTGTTTTTTTTTACCGGGGATTCAGAAATCAAAATTGTTGAAAGATATCGACTTTTCGGATTTGGCGTGACCTCCTACAACAATGCGACCAGATTTTTCACGGTGATTATTCCCCGAATTGTAGTCTGAAATCCTTGTCATTTCCGATTTCAACCGAAGAAAAGTTGAACGAATTCGACAAATTTTTTTATACGAAACCATTGTTTCTGGTCAGAGAGAAAGATTCGAAAGAAATGTGTTTCGCAAAGAAGTGAGTTTCTTTTCTCGGTAGATACTCAACTGCTATGGGGGTGATCAACTGCTATATTTGGCTCTTCTGCTAAATATCAACTGCTATTTTCGTCTGACTCAGCTGCTATGGCTATAGCAGTTGAGTATCTGCCTCTTTTTTCTTCCTTTGCATCCTTCGAATTCTCTAAACAACAGAACCAAGAAAGCGAGTCCACCTGCAAATACTGGAACTGATAGTTGCGAAAGCAACCATGAAACATCGCGAAACTCATCGACGAAACCATCTCCTGAAACTCCGGTTGTGCCGACACCTGGAGGAAAAGGTCCCAAACAGAATCAGAAGGCGATGATTGTGGTAAGAGACGCAGAGATACGAGACACCCTACCTTCTCTGCACTCTCTTTAGGTTAGACCATGGGTCCAACGTACTCTAGACATGGGTGTCCAAGCATTGGTCGAAGAGTTCCGTGGTCTTGCCAAATGGACTCCAGAAGGCATGACAACAGAAGCATTCAATGCGAATAAGGATAAGAATAGGTTTGTTTTCTCTGCACTCTCCTCAATTCCCACACTATTTCTATTCAGATATCAAGATGTTCCATGTCAAGACAAGGGACGAATTGTTCTGAAATTCCCTGGAGTTTCATGTGATTACATTCATGCCAACTACCTTGGCACTGCTCATAATCCAAAGAAGTTTATATGTGCTCAAGGACCATTGGAGAACACTCAACACTCATTTTGGGCAATGGCACTTCAGGAGAAAGTTGAATGTATTATAATGTTATGTAATTGTATTGAAATGTGCAAAATCAAGTGTCATCAGTATTGGCCATTGGAAAACGGTCAGAAATTGACATTTGGAGAGGCCGCCCATCAGATTACTGTAACTAATATTGGACAGAAAAAGATGTCACCTGATGAGCAATGCATTAATGTGACTAGTTTGAAAGTGGATTGGCCAGAAGGCTCCAAAACTATTCAACATCTTCAATGGGAGAATTGGCCGGATCGTGGTGTTCCACAGACTAATCTCACTGCTATTGTAAGTCTTTTTTGTTTCAGGGTTCTGGAAACTTAGGACACTATTCCAGAACCTTCTCTCTGCAACACGTGGCAATCAGAATCCAATTCTAGTGCACTGTTCGGCTGGAATCGGTCGTACTGGAACCATCGTCGCCATTGCCTATGTTCAAGATAAAATGATGGCTGGAGAGGATTGTATGGCGATGAATGAGTTGCTCAAAGAGCTCAGATCCCATCGTCCATGGTCTATTCAAAATGAATTTGTAAGAATCTTCTCAGGAACTTGTTCAAAACCTAAATTTCAGCAATACTTGTACCTTCATCGTGTCCTTTTGGCCTATTTCCTGGAACGTCATAAGGAGTCATACGAGGAGTTGTTGGCTGGAGAGAATGGAGCAAAGTATAAGAAATGGGTGGATGATTATGCACTTGTTACTGCTACAAAAGCATAATTTTCTGTAATTTTATCGGTCTTAAAGAATTCTGTAGCGTGAAATAAATGATAATTTTTTATTCTTCCATATGCGCCTCCGGCGCTTCAGCAGCAATTTTAGGTACTATCGAAATTTGAAACACTTTTTTGCTCCCCTTTATACAAGCCTGATTGCTCGCGCCTCTGGCGCTTCGGCAGCAACTCCCAACACCGTAACCTGACCTTTCATATTTTTTTGTTCCTGTTTATTCCTCCTTCCTGCATTTCTGCTAAATTCTTCGCAACAAATAAAGTTCCATCGTGTATCACTAATGGATTCTGTAAGTTCCTAAACCCTGTCTTCCAAACCAAACTTCACTTTTTTCCAGGATGATTCCGTAGGAAGAGAATTCAGAAAAGGAAAGAGAGTCATAAAAATTCCTTTGAACGGAAGCCAAAAGTTCGAATTCAAGAATATCACCAAGGAAAACGTGTCTGTAAATGCCACTCTTCATTCCTCCAGATTCTGTATTCTCAATAGCCGGAAGACGAATGATGAATATCGATTCAAAGTGGACTTATCACCAGATAACTCGATCATTATTGTGATAAAAGACATGGGTCATTCGAAAATAGATAAATGGGAGCAGCCAACATACTATTTTGAAGGGATGTTCACTGTTCAAGTAAATGGTGAGAACAGAAAATATCTTTTGATTATTTTTGTTATAATTCCAGATGCTATTCAAACAATTCTTCTGGACACTGACCCAAAAACTGAATCGTACAGAAAACTGAGAACGTTCAAAGACAGTCAAGCGGACTGCGGCTGTTTTGATTTATGGGAGTATGGCAAAGTCAAGAATTTTCTATTGATTGAGCCCATATCTGACGATAAATATGGAGGAGTTTTGCCGAGTAATGTGAAGATGTTGGAGTTGAGTGCCGAAGATAAGAAATATAACTCCGATATGAGAAAAGCTCGCATCATAGCTGCTATTAACCCTTTCATGGACCCTAGTGTGTATGAGAAAGCTTGGGATATTATTACAAAAGAAGAGGAAAGACTTCGGAAGGGTCAACAAGAATATGAGGCATTTGTAGCGCCAGAGTCAATAAGATCGGAAAAATCAAATGCGAAGAGTCACGTTCAGCTGAAATCTGTGGCATCCCAGTCGAAAAAGTCTGAAAAATCTGAAGGGAAAACCATGTCTGAAAAAATCCGAAATCTTCTCTGAAATCTGAGAAAACAACAAAATCAGAAATGGTTCAGAAATCGGAAAAGGTAGATATGCCAGAACTGAAGAATGAGGAGAAGAAGAAGAAAAAGAAGAAGAAAAGATGTGTGATTTGTTGAACCTTTTCCCAAAACTTGGATCCAAAAACCTGGTTGCGTTGGGCTGTAATTGTACTTTTAGAAAATCAGATGAGGATTGAATAAACCAATTATTATTTCCAATTCCCTGTAATTGATGCTGCAAACTGAATAAGTAAAAGAACAAACGAATAATAATTAAGAGTTTATTGTCACAATCCAAAGCAATTACATAGTTACGACTGGGAGAAGAAATTGGATAATTAATCAATAAAAATATTCGTTCATTGGCACCTGGTTCTCATCATTTTGATCTTGATAGTACGCATTATTGTTGACTGGAGCATCTTCCAACTGTTCCTCCGCAGCCATAGCTTCCCTTTTCATTTGTTGTCTTCGGAGACGCTTGGCATCTGTCTTCCTCTTGTTATGAGCTTTCCTCTCTTCAAAATTCATCCGTTGATATCGTGACAGCTTTTTTCCGGGTACTTGCTCAGGTTTTTGTTGAGGTTCCTCCACTTTCACTGCAGCTTCAGCCTTGATTTTCTGGATCAATTCGTCTGCAATGTCACTGCATTGTTTTGGTGCAGTCTTTTGCACTAGATTTGCGGATTCTGCCTTGACCTTCTGGGTCATTTCATCGTCACTCATCTTCTTCTTCTTCTTTGAATCACTATGAGGAACCTCCAGGGTATCAGCTTCATCTGAATTTTTCCTTGGTCGTTTTTTCAGTGTGTAGTACACTGGCTCCGATTCTTCAAGGATCTTTTGAAATTTTTGTTCATCAGTGGATTGGGTCTTCTTGTTAACAACGCGAAGAATCTCAACGTCATCAGAGTTCTCTTCCATTTCATCATCTTCCTCATCACTGTAGTCTTCTTGGAAGATTGGTTGTCCCAGTTCCACAAAATAGTCAGGATTTAAGAATGGATTACCCAACCGTTTCCTAGCTTCTCTCTGCTTTTTTTCCTTCCGAGCACTTTTTGCAGCAGCTTTATCAGAAACCTCCTTTGCTCGTCTCTTCCGATTCATGGCTTCCCGTTCTTCCGGAGTCTTTTTTGCCTCCCTCTTCTCTGCATTGTCAGCAATACCAACTTCATGCTTTATTTTGACCTCTGGACCTGGCACACGATCGGAAAATTCCTTGAGACCTTCGAGTTCTTCTTGGGTGAAACACGAGAAATCCATTATCTGAAAGTATCAAGAAGTGAGAATCAGAAAAAAGGAGAGCAGGAAGGTTGGGAGAGGGGTGTAAGAGGAATGGTTAACGAAATAATCGATCGAATCTCAGAAGAAGACTCGACGATGAAAATTGGACGACGAAAGAGAAACGATGAATCATAAATGAGAAGACGAACCGTACTAGGAGGAGGCTACCCCGAATCAGAACCGGCCGAATCAGAACCAAAGTTTGGGACCTTGCGGGGGGCTGGTTTCCGTATGAAGTTAAAGGAGGACTGAAGTCCCAATTTTTTATTTTCGATTCCGGTAAATTAGGACATGCTGAACACTTTTTCCTCTTGACGCAAATGTCAAAAATCGCTCTGAAACGAGATATACCGCTCTAAAAACATGAAATCCCTTTCTGTGGCCGAAGTTTCTCCGCTACGTGGTCATACGTGGAATTGATTTTCACTGTTTTTTCCACTGGGGACCCCAATAAAATCATCAAAATTGATGGAAAAGCATCAGAGAATAAGGT
>GL379868.1:251637-267816 GCA_000143925.2 Caenorhabditis brenneri
TATCTGATAGAGGAAAATTCTTGTCTCCAATTTAATATGTTCTTATACCCCGTTGTTCCAGACACCGGGCCCCCGCAAATTCGCATAACTGGGTGTGATTAAGCCAGTTTAATTTTGGGGTAGCCTCACTAGGAGAGGGAGAAGGATTAGTCATTTACACCGATTTCCCTTCAGGATTATACCTTACCCTGCATGATCCATACCCTCAGGGACAACATCCATCGATCGGTTTTCTCTCTGACCCCCACTGACTTGTATGCATTCACCTTCTCTCTGTACATTATATTTTCATTGGAAAATTACAAAATCTGAAAAGTCAATCAGTGTGGAAGAATCTGAAAAGAAAAAGAACTGGAAAATATAAAAAGAAGAAAACTTGCTCTTGATTTATATTACAATAATTTCTTTCTGGGTCACATTTATCTACTCTGCTCCCTATATCTGAATGAAAAGATTCAGAATTATTTGTGACGAACTGAATGTTTTGCAAAACCGGCAAACCGGCTTAAACTGTTCTTATTGAGCTTATTGATAGTCTGATCAACATTCAATAAACTAGTTTCTTTTTTTCACGTTTTCAGACAGTTCAATATGTCATAATCCATTTCTGGAAATTTCAATTTTCCCATAAACCCGTAACCTGACCTGTCATAATTATTTTGCTTTCTTTCTTATGTCTCTTCATTATTCATAAATCTTCTACCTCCGCTACAAACAAAATTCCATCAAGTGTTATCTAATGGTTTCTGTAAGTTCTTACCTTAACTCTGTCTTTCCTACTATATAATTTTCCAGAAAGATTCGGCAAGAAAAGAATTCCGAACTAAAAATGGGGAGAGGCTTATAAAAATTCCGTTGAATGGAACTCAGAAATTCGAAATCAAAAATATCAGCAAGGAGAAAGTGTCAGTGGAAGGTGATCTTCATTCTTGTCGATTCATCATCTACAACAGCCTGATTTCCCATCGTCGTGATTATTGTGGATTCAAAGTGGACTTATCTCCGGATAACTCGCTCGTTTTTGTGATAAAAGACACTGGTCATGTAACGCCGGATCCACTAGAGAGGCCATCCTGTTTCTATGAAGGGGTATTTCGATACTCAGCGAAAGGTGAGAATTGAAAATATTATTCGATTATTCATCTATATGTTCCAGGATTCATACAATCAATCCTTTTAAGAACTGATCCTGACACTGAATCATATCGGAAATTAAGAAGGTCGATAGACCAAGGCGCCGATTGTGACTACGGATTGTTTGAGGATGACAAAATTAATGAATTCATTTCTGTTGAACCAATATCTGATGATAAATATGGAGAGGTTTTGCCAAGTAATGTGAAGATGTTGGAATTGGATGATGATGGAGAGAGACACAATGCAATTATGAGATTGAACCACGACTTGGCTCGCATTTCTGTCTTCAACCCATTCATGGATGGAAGTCAGTGTAATATAGCAAATGAAATTGTCAGAAAAGAAGATGAACGGCTTCGAAAGGCTCAGCAAGAATCAAAGTCATCTGCAACAGCACCCGAGTCAAAAAGATCCGTGACGTCGGAAAAATCAGATGCGAAATCCTTGAAGAATAATCAGCTGACTTCTGTAGCATCTCAATCGAAAAAGTCTGAAAAGTCTGAAGCGAAATCTATGTCTGAAGATCCAAAATCAACTCTGAAATCCGAGAAAACTACAAGATCAAAAATGATTCATAAATCGGAAAAAGTAGATTTGCCAGAACTGAAGAATGAGGAGAAGACGAGAAAAAAGAAGAAAAGATGTGTGATTTGTTGAACTTGAACTCAAAAATATTCAGATCAGCATTCAATAAACTAGACTTTTTTTCAAGTTTCCAGTTTCTCAAAAATTTATCATTTCGTTTCCGTTACAGTAACCTGACCTTTCATAATTCTTTTCCTCCCCTTCACACCACCTCCCTGCATTTCTTATCAAATTATTCTCTACAAATAAAGTTCCATTAAGTATCACCAATGGATTCTGTAAGCTACTGGATGGAACTAAAAAAATTTCGGACTTTTTCAGGATGATCCGGTGGGAACGAACTTCAGAAAGGGGAAAAGAGTCATAAAAATACCATTGAAAAGAAGTCAGAAGATCGAAATAAAGAATATCATCAAGGAGGATGTGTCGTTAAATGTCGGTCTTCATTCTTCAAGATTCAGTATTCTCAATACCCTAAACACTTCTTTTCATGATTATTACAAATTTAAAATAGACTTATCACCAGATAACTCGATCGTTATTGTGATAAAAGACAATGGTCATGTAGATATGGATAAATTACAGCCAACATATATGTTTGAAGGGGTATTTAAGATTACGGTAAAAGGTGAGAAATGATAATACTTTTAGAGATCTAGTGCTCATATTGTTCCAGAAATCTCTCAATCAATCTTACTTATTCCTGATCCTGAAACTGAATCGTTCAAAGAACTAAGATTGTACAGATACCAGCATGTAGACTGCAAGTTATCGGGATTGCAGAATGGAGAAGTTGAGGAATTTGTATCGATTGAACCGATATCTGACAGTAAATATGAAGAAGCTTTGCCGAATAATGTGAAGACGTTGAAATTGAGTGCAGATGATATAAGACATAACAAGAAAAGGGACATTCTGAATAGCATAGATGCTGTAAACCGTGATTTGGAACCTAGCGAGTTTCAGAGAGAGATGGATTTTATCATGGAAAAATATGAGAAGGATAGAAAGGCACAGAAAGAATCAAAGAAGTTACAGTCGTTATCCGAAGCACCCGAATCAAAAAGATCGGAAAAATCAGATGCGAAATCCTTGTGCCATGATCAGCTGAAATCTGTAGCATCAGAGTCGAAGAAGTCTGAGAAATCTGAAGCGAAATCCATGACTGAAAATCCAAAATCCACTCTGAAGTCCGAGAAGACTACAAAATCAGAAGTGGTTCAGAAATCGGAAAAGGTTTATTTGCCAGAGCTGAGAAATGAGGAAAAGAAGAGGAGAAAGAAGAAAAAAAGATGTGTGATTTGTTGAATTTGAACTCAAAAATCATCAGATGAGTATAGAATAAACTAGTATTTTTCTTTTTTCAAGTATAGCTCAATATGCCATGACCGATTTCTAGAAATTATTATTTTCCCAAAAACTCGTAACCTGACCTCTCTTAATTTTCTTGCTCCCTTTCCCCCGCATTTCTACTAAAATTTTCATTCTCCTCTACGAACTACGTTCCATCAAATATCATTATGGATTCTGTAAGTTACTGGATTCCCTGACCCCCTGTTTTCTCAACCGAATTTCAATTTTCCAGGATGATCCGATAGGAAGAAAGTACAGAAAAGGGAAAAGAGTATTGAAAATCCCGGTGAATGGAAGTCAGAAGTTTGAAATCAAGAATATCACCAATGAAGAAGTGTCTGTAGATGGCAGTCTTTATTCTTATCGGTTTAGAATTCTCAACACCCGCCGGAATTTCTATTCTCATGATGGGAATGTATTCAATGCAAAACTATCACCGAATAACTCGTTTGTTTTTGAAATCAAGGACAATGGTCATGTAGGTATGGATAAATTACCGGCAACATATAATTTCGAAGGGGTTTTTTTGGTTGAAGTAAAAAGTGAGAACAAAACATAATGTTATATTATTTATGATGTTCCAGAAACCATTCAAACATTCCTTCTAAACACTGATCCAGAAACTGAATCGTATAGAGAACTGAGATCGGCCACAGACCAAGTAGCGGACTGTGATTTCCAGTTTAAGAATGGCAATATTGGGAAATTCGTTTCGATTGAACCGATATCTGAGAAAAAATATGGGAAGACTCTGCTGAATAATGTGAAAACGTTGGAATCAAATGCTGATGATGATGAGAGATATAAAAAGGAAAACGAAGTCTTTGACCAGTTAGCTGCTTTAAACCGTGATTTGACACCTAGCGAGGAGCAAAGATTGTTTGAACTTGTCTTTGGAGAATATGAAAAGGATGAGAAGGCTCAGAAGAAAACAATTCAGTCACAATATATATCTCCAGCGCTCCAATCAAAAAGATCCGTGACGTCGGAAAAATCAGATACGAAATCTTTGAGTCAACTGACATCTGTAGCATCCCAATCGAAAAAATCTGAAAAACCTGAAGCAAAATCCATGTCTGAAAATCCAAAATTTACTCTGAAATCTGAGGTTACTACAATATCAGAAATGGTTCAGAAATCGGAGAAGGTGGATTTGCCAGAACTGAAGAATGAGGAGAAGAAGAAGAAAAAGAAGAAGAAAAGATGTGTGATTTGTTGAACTTGAACTCAAAAATTGGTCAGATAAGCATTGAATAAACTAGATTTTATTCCAAATTTCCGTTATGTTTTGTTGCTGCAAACTGAATAAGTAAAAGAACAAACAAATAATAATTAAGAGTTTATTGTCACAATCCAAAGCGATTACATAGCTACGACTGGAAGAAGAAATTGGATAATTAATCAATAAAAATATTCGTTCTTTGGCACTTGGTTCTCATCATTTTGATCTTGATAGTACGCATTATTATTGACTGAAGCGTCATTCAACTGTTTCTCCGCAGCCATAGCTTCCCTCTTCATTTGTTGTCTTCTGAGACGCTTGGCATCTGTCTTCCTCTTATTGTGTGCTTTCCTCTCTTCATAAGACATCCTTTGATAACGAGACTGCTTCATTCCAGGTACTTGCTCAGGTTTCTGTTGAGGTTTCTCCAATTTTACTACAACTTCAGCCTTGATTTTCTGGATAATTTCCTCGTCACTGCACTTCTCCGTTTTGACATCCATCCGTACAACTTCAGGTTCATATGCAATGTCTCTGCATTGTTTTGGTGCAGTCTTTTGCACTGGATTTGCAGATTCTGCTTTGATCTTCTGGGTCATTTTATCGTCACTCATCTTCTTCTTCTTTGAATCACTATGAGGAATCTCCTGGATCTCTGCTTCATCTGAAACTTTTCTTGGCCGCTTTTTCAGTGTGTAGTACACTGGCTCCGGTTCTTCAAGGATCTTTTGAAATTTTTGTTCATCAGTGAATTGGGTCTTCTTGTTAACAACGCGAAGAATCTCAACGTCATCAGAATCCACTTCCATTGCATCATCTTCCTCATCACTGTAGTCTTCTTGGAAGATTGGTTGTCCCAGTTCCGAGAAATAGTTAGGATTTAAGAATGGATTACCCAACCGTTTCCTAGCTTCTCTCTGCTTTTTTTCCTTCCGAGCACGTTTCGCAGCAGCTTTATCAGAAACCTCCTTTGCTCGTCTCTTCCGATTCATGGCTTCACGTTCTTCTGGAGTCATTTTTGCCTCCCTTTGGTTGTCGTGTCCTGGCACGCGAACGGAGAATTTCTTGAGACCTTCGAGTTCTTCTTCGGTGAAACACGAGAAATCCATTATCTGAAAGTATCAAGAAGTGAGAATCAGAAAAAAAGAGAGCAGAAAGGTTGGGGGAGTGGGGAAGGGGAATGGTGAACGAAATAATCGATCGAATCTCAGAAGAGGACTCAACGATGAAAAATGAACGACGAAAAAGAAACGAGGAATCATAAATGAGAAGACGAACTGTAGCAGGAGAGGAAGAAGGATTAGTCATTTACCCCGATTCCCTTCAGGATTATACCTTACCCTACATGACACATACCCACTGGGACAGCATCCATCGATCGGTTTTCTCTTTGACCTCAACTGACCTGTATGCATTCACCTTCTCTCTGTTTCTTATATTTTGATGGGAATGTTGCAAAATTAGGAAAATTCTGAAAAGTCAATCAGTGTGAAAGAATCTGAAAAGAAAAAAAACTGAAAAATACAGCAAAAAGAAAACTTTTTCAGATCATGACCCCTTACCATGTTTCTGTCAGTGTACTTGTGCATCCAAAACTTCTCTAAACGAAAAAAAATGTTTTGCTCATATATTAATCAATATCCCAAATAATAAATTACAGATTATTCCGATGGCGGAGTACTAGGGTGTAATAGATGCACGTGTATGTTCAGAGCACCATATCTCGGTAGTCTTTGGAATTATCCGGCAGTGATCAATTACATAAACGTTTAGCAAAACGTTTCAAACATTTCATTAGTTGATTACTTTTCGATAGCTTCAAAGACAACTAGGATATGCTGATCTGAACATACTGTACTTTTTCTGAAGCACAAGACGGATAAACAATGTGACAGACAGACAAATTTCTTTGAGTTTTTTCGGTAATCACCATTAGTTTAAAGCAACAACATGAAGAACAATTGATCATCCAAGCTAAGCCAATTTTCCATTTACACATACACTGTAATCCTCCGAATCGCTCCTCTTAGCCCGATAATAGTAATGTGAGTACACAGCAAAATAGTCAAAGATCTGGAGGATGGATGGACTGAAACTCGACGAATGAATATTCTGAAATTTCTCTCTAATTCAAACTTGCACTGTTGTGGACATACTAATTTATTGCATTACGTCATCATACGCAATTAGTCCTCATAAGGTCACTGTGAAGGATTTATGAGTGTTCTAAACAACATTAATAATGGTTTAGTCTGTTTGACTAATCGTAAAAAAAGGTGTTATGGGAAATTGAAAAATTCAAAAATATTCTATAAGATCTACAGTACTGGCCATAATTCCAAAACGGATTTTGAGTTTTTTGTTGACTTTGAGCATATTTCACGTTTTTTGTGCAACCACTTTCCAGGCGTGCCACATGCTCAAAGCCAGTCTGAATCTATTCAAAAAATCATTTTGAAATCTAGAAATCTAGAAAAATCCTAAAGGTTCATCCATTTTCCCAAGGTCTATCTCCACGTCATACAAGGAGATAAAAAATCCCGTCTGTTAGACAGATGGGGCAGTGTTGACCATTATTCTCCGCCCCTTCCTATCCTCTTGGAGGGAGGGGTATAAAAGACGGGGTGGAACGCAGAAATCCTCATTCTTTACATTTTCTCGTCTACGAGATGGTGACTCGTTGTTGGTTCTCGTAAGACGTTTTTTTGTCTTTTTATTGATTTTCTATACCTTGCATTGTGTTTTCTGTTCGAAATACCTTTGAATCAATTCTTATTCCCCAATATTCGAAAACTAATGTTAAGATTTTCAGATATTCTCTACCTTCACCATGCAATTCTTCATGCCACTCTCTATCTGCAATGTTCCTCTATTCATGAACAATTTCTTAATGAGAGGAGATTTCGATCAGAAAGTAGTTTTGCAAGATCAATCAGGTCTTCTTATTTCGACTGCAATCGACGGCTCTTGTTTTAGATCGAGTACCCCAACTCAGTTTGATTACGTTGATTCAGAACGTACTCAAACTGAAATTCTGATTCAGGAGCCGTTTTTAGCTCCTCCATTTTCCCCAACTAAAGGGGATGAAATTGAGTGTCCTGGGTCAATCGATCCTGTAGATGATTCTTCTTCTGGTTATTCCTCCGATCCATCTTCTGACCATCTTCCCTACTTCAACTTCCCCGAGACCAATCCATCTGAACCACCGGTTACAACTTTTACCACCCCATCTGGGCTTGTAATGAATGTAGTCTTCAATAGAGGATCTGTGAACACCCCACAGCCAGCTAAACACAGAAAGTTTCAGTTGGAGGATGGATCCTTTGAAGTCGAAGTGGATCTGAGAGAGAAAAAGGTGGTGAGCGGAAAATTGAGAGAGTTCTCGCGTAAAGAACTCGAGCTGCAAACTTCATTGGTTAACGAGATGAAGAAGAAGTTTTCGGAGACTAATCAATAGGTTTTTTTGTGGTTTTCGATTCAACTTCACTTCTTTTTTTTTTCATCGTAATAAACTGTTATTCTTTTTAATTTTGATTATTGTTTTTTGCCGTTCATCGAAAAATCGATAATAGGGTTCTAGACTGTTGTTTTTCGGTAGATACTCAACTGCTTCGTATCTCTATTGCTATGTTGTAACTGCTAGTGTCTCAACTGCTATATTTGGCTCTTTTGCTATGAATCAACTGTTATTTTCGCCACTTTCGATGTCTCTTTTGCTATGGCTATAGCAGTTGATACATAGCAGAAGTGCCGAATATAGCAGTTGATCACCTCTATAGCAGATGAGAAATAACAGTAGGGATACATACCAGTTGAGTATTTGCCTTGTTTTTCCTGACACTCGTGTACAACTCTCTTCGAGTGTTTTTTCTCCGCTTTTTCTTCTCCTCGAAGTTCTAAAAAAAAGTGACAATTTAGTAGTTATCATGTTTCTTCTTAAGATCCGCTAGATATTCTGCCGAAGTCTAGCAGGGTTCAGCTTCCACGGCCTTTGCAGAGTCCTCGGATCGTTTTTGCAGCAATTCGAGTTTTCTGAAATTTGCAATTGTCCGTTTTAGAAAGAAAAGCAAATAAAATCTTAACGTAAACTAGCTCTATTTGACTCACCAGTACTCACGGATCCGGATCGGCAGTAGCG
This sequence comes from Caenorhabditis brenneri, assembly GCA_000143925.2. Lineage (NCBI taxonomy): Eukaryota > Metazoa > Nematoda > Chromadorea > Rhabditida > Rhabditidae > Caenorhabditis > Caenorhabditis brenneri. The sequence continues at coordinate 260,073 of GL379868.1, forward strand.
AAAAAGTCAGCGGGCCCGACAATTGATTATCAAAACTTAGGAAAAAAAAAGAGTTGTCATGACCAAGTAAATTCAATTTCTCTTTGGAATGTCAAGACACATTTTCGGGTTTGGTAGAACGGGCCCCGAAGGACTACGGACTAATCATCCACACCCTACTCATGATCAAAACGTATTGGAAAGTAAAGTTGTCATGACTAAATGAATTCAATTTCTCTTTGAAATGCTAAGAATTTGTATCGAGTTGGATCGGCGTTCCCCGAAAGGAAACAGTTTTCCGGTGCATCTTTTTCTGTAACGATCATCGGGCCGCACATTCTTCTTCGCTACATCTTCGTGTCTCTTGCAGTCCGCGTATCGTTGTCACGACGTCGTGAGTTTTCTGTAAAAAACAATTTCTATCGATTTTTCTATAAAGGACTCACCACTAAACTCCCAAGTCCTAATCGGCATTGACGGAAACGACGGCGGACACGACATGTGTTGAGATCGCACGTTTTCGTCGAGTCCTGGTAGAACCATTATTTACCTGAAAAACGACATAAATAAATAAGGCAGATGAGTAGACAAACGAGCAAGCAGTTTTGAAGAATATAACGAGAACATGATCATTAAAAGCAAGAACGAACGGAGAAACGAGAGAAAAAACTGAACGCAGCCGTTCAGCAGGTCACCCTGGTGACAAAAATGAAGGGAAATTGGAAGGAACTGTTCGAAGAAAAGTAGAAAATCGGGGCGGGCGCGCTTGATCGGCAGGTCAAAAAAATCCACGTGGAAAGTTGCGCGTCTGAAAATAGGCAATCAAAAATTGTCGTAAGACTTGGTGTGTGGGTATGACGCGGTGTAGTCATCGATCAGATGTTTTGAGCCTTGTACAAACGTGGAAATTCCGGACAATGATATCATTCGAAAGCTGATACAAAACTAACTGATTTCAGTTTTCGCAGTAGATTTTTTGTAACCTGCACACTCAGAAAGTTAGCTGCTTTTAGTGCTTGAAATAGCACTGAAAACTATCAATTTAATAAAAATATTTTGATTGCGAAAACAATGACTTTTCCTTAGTTCTGCTGTTAGTTTTGGACCAGCTTTCGAATGATATTAAACTCGTCTCTAAACTCCAAAGGCCCATCTTCATAATCAGTCATTGAGGAACAAGTCAACTATCTGAAAAAGACGTCGTCCAGCTGTCGAGTCGTGTGAACAAGAAGCTGGCAACAGGGACGAGCGGCAATTTCGGCAGACCGACAATTGCCGAACTGGAAAATCGGCAATATTCGGCGAATTTCGGCAATACAGAATTTGTTCAAATTTTCAGATTTTTTAGTGAAAAGAACAATAAAAATCCATTCTAAAATTCGTTGGACATTGCGCCGAAATGGAAAAACATTCAAAAAACTTTGCCGAAAATGTTGTCGAACAAACAATCATCGATGCGGCAACAGCATTGCCGCTCGTCCCTGGCTGGGAAGATGCCACGTGTGAAAACTGAAATCCATAGTTAGGATATTATGTTCGGAGCTTCTTTACCTACCGTTTGATGTTTCCAACAACATTCAATCCCAATGTTTCGATTTCTCTTCCTGCCATTATCGCTGAACAAAAGGCTTCTGTTGAAAACTTCAATTCTGACGCGTATCCACGAAGATCCTCTGGAAATTAAAACAACAGAATATTGTAAAGTGTTTTCCAGTTTCGATCACTGCCCGTAGACTGGATTATTATAAGACTGTTAATTTAGAATAGGGGGAAGAGAGCGTGATCGTCATCAGTACTGGACTCTCTTCCCGGTAAAATCATTGAAATTTAGAACATTATTCTAAAGTTGATGATGTTAAACGTCTCAAAAAATGGGATAACACTTTGATATGACTGCTTTAAATGAAACTTTTCAGCGGAACCTCCTGGTGCGTGCTTGCCAAAAAGAGCTGCAAACTTCGGCCGGCACTCTTCTTGTTGGTTTGTCGTCCGCGTTCGGAACTTGAATTCTGAAAGATTTAGAATAAAAATAGAGAAGTATGTTTTCAAACAAACAAATAAACAAAAAAACTTACCGATCACGCGAACAGAAAATAGAACGACAGAAATCAAGGCAATTAGAGAGAGAGAAATGTAACAAAGTTGAACAGCTTGTTGCAACTCAGACGAAAAGAAACAAAGATCTACCTGACAGGAAAATTAAAAATTGAGGAATAAATTAACTATCTGAAGGAGACGTCGTCCAGCTTTTGAGTCGTGCGAGAAGGGAACTTTTCGGCGGAGCTTCCTGGTGCGTGCTCGCCAAAGAGAGCTGCAAATTTCCACCGATAGTCTTCTTGTTGGTTTGTCGACCGCGTTCGGAACTTGAATTCTGAAAAATAAAAATAAAAAATAGAGAAAGATGTTTCCAAAGCACGCATCAACAGAGAAACAAACGGCAAAAAATCAAGGCAATCGATTGAAATTTCGGAGAGAGCAAGGGAGCACATGAAGCTTGTTGCAGCACAAAAAGAAAGCAACAAGTGATTTTCGCAGTACTACGCATGACCTGCTTATCACTACACTACAAACTACAAAAACTACAAACACAATTTCATTTTCAGAGTGAAAACACGGGAAATAAGTGATGTGGGAACTACCGGAAGTTATTCAAATCTACCTGACAAGAAAAATAAAAATTGAATTGGTGTTGAGGCGCATTTTGAATGAACTTCACTGTGTTTCTCTAAGAAAAAGTGTGAATTTGAAAACAAAAAGAACCGAAAGTGTTCACGGGTTGAAGAGAAAAGTACAGTAGTTTAGTCATCAAAAGTTTTCAGCGCGGGAAGAGACAGAGTGAAATTCACACGGGAATCTGAATTTTTTTTTTTGAAATATTGATTTTTTCTATTGAATTTTGCGATTAATCGAAGTGATAAGAGTCTGAAATCAGAATTATTTGTGTGAAAATAGGCAGTTGACGCATTTTTCTCAAGAATTACAGGAGGAATTTTTCAACGTGGAATTCAGAAATTTTGAACTAAACTTCGTTTTTTCATTTGCGAACTTATCATTCCTATGAAGCTGTCGTCATCAAAACAAAAATTTTAGATAATTTCAATGAAAATCGGAAAATTTAGAAAGCGAATTTTGCGAGAATTCCGACAATTTTTTCATGAAACTCTCGGAATTTTTCGAATCGAGAAAACCAAAAATCCAGAAATATGGAGGTTTTTGAGCAAATGCATGAAAAATGAAGTGTCTAGTTTCCAGTAAAGTTTCTACAACAAAATTCAGCACGCCATGATAACTAGTTGCTCGATTTCTCACAGATTCTGACAGATATTCTGAATTCACGTGATATTCTTTGAACTTTTCGTTGATATTGTTTCCGTCGTTGTATTTTCGTAGCCGTGTTCACAAATTATCGGATTTGCAAGGATGTTTCCATCTCGAAAATCAGATAACTGAAAAAAAATTTGAGCTCACTGTTTTCAGGTAATAATATTAGCTAGTTTATCGCCAGAAAATGTCAGCCGCCGCCGATTTAGAGAAGAAAGCTTACAAGCTCCTCAAAGCTCAGGATGTGACGGATTTCATTTGGGGATTCAACCCATCATCCGTTGTCGAAGTTCAAAGGCACAAATTGGTCATCCGTGCAAAGGTGGAGGACTTGAAGATGGACAGGATGAATGGAGTAGGCGTGTCAACTCACACGCTCAGTTTCTTGGGCCATCTGGTCTCGAAGACCGTCTACCAGCTGCAGCCGACGAGGATCGAGGCAGATAAGAAGAAAGTGGTGCAAAACCACTTGACATACACGTAAGAATAAGAATTTGAAAATATTTATTTGAGAAAAATTTCACCAGTTTCGATATACTCTCTGGCAGACTGGATTTTGAGAAATAATTGTTGTTTGAAAAAAAGAAGAATAGCGCGTAATCTCATCAGTGCCAGACGCTATTCTTCCTGGAGTTGGAAAGGAGTTTTCAAAAAGAAAAATAATTTTTAGATCGTTCAGAATTTTTTTAATTCAGAAATTTTGATATCGAAAAAAAAGAAGATAATATTTGAGATATGAAACTTACCTATTTCAAGCCATCTCAACGATCCGTCGCCTGGAGAAGAGGTCTTCATCATCGGAACCGTTCTCCATAGCCAGAATGGCATCCACCAACTTCAATTTTGTGTTGAGTCGGATCCGAAGAAAAATGTCATTTTTGGCACCGGTTCTTCTTCGATTGCCGCCTTCCCGCCGAAACCATCCGTAACAGCATCATCGACACGTGAAACTGTAAAAGAGAAGAACAGTCGTGACGGCTACAGCCAAACCGAAGCACCGACATTGCTTCCCTCTGGTCATGCGACCTCTTCTTCTTCAGCCGCACCTCGGCCTACTGCAACAACGTCTCAACCGGAACCTGCGAAGACTCCAGCAGCAACGTCTCTCGCAGTCTCGTCTTCTCAAGCTGGAAGACCATCAATTCTCCGACGTCCCGGAACAAACGGCTCGCCGGCGGCCAAACGACGACGCGTGTCGTTCGCGGTATGTTCCAGATTGATTCTGAAAAATAGAATATTGTTATTTTCAGGAGAATGGTGGAAGCGAGAAAAAAACGTATATGATTGTCGGTATTCGACAGAGGCAGACGGCGAATAGTAAAGAGTTTGAGAAAATGATGAAAGAGATGGGGTGAGATAAGAATTTTATGTCGAAAAACAAAATAATATTTTTAGCGTGTCCCCAGCTAATGTTTCAATCGAAGCCCTGCCAGTAACGAGACGTCGATGCTTCGTAGTCTACTTCACGGCAACGACTCCAGAAGAATGCAGTAAAGTAGACAACTTCATTGAGAACCGAAGATGGCACGAGTTCCTTAATGTCGTCTATCTTTGTTCAGAAGAGTCGAAGCCATTTGTGTGGAAAGCAATGCCAATTCCAACAATCATCGAATCGCTGTTCCTTTCGCAGCGGTATGTTTCAGTACTACATTCGGAAGTAATATTTTTACTTTTTTAAAGAATGGTTCAAAATCCACAGGAAGACCACGATCTGGAAGCGCAGCTGATGGATAAGCAGTTCTTGAGACTCGCTACGAGCGATGCTTCATTGAAAGAAGAGGTGCTGAGCGGACTCAACAGCAAAGGCAAAGCGCTTTTCAAGAAGCAAATTGAGTCGCACACTCCTAAGTAAGATTCCCCCTTCATTATTATGAGTCTTTTTTTTCCAAATGCGCAAAAAGCATACAGATATTGTTTTTTATAGTAAAATTTAGCAGAATCCTTTCGCTGCATTCAATTATTTTTTTGTCCGAAATTATTTTAGTAATATATATTGTCAAAAGAGCGCTTTGGCGCAAAATTTCGCTTAAATTTAATAAAGTTGCACTGTTTTAAATGCAAAAAAGAGAAAAGAAAACGAAGAAGCAGGAGGAGACAATGGTCCACGTGGACTACACGGCCGCGGAAAGTTGTACGGCCTCCTCTGTACGCAATACGCAAACCCCAAATATTACGCCGATGTTTACCGTATATTTCTTTTTCAGACCCGCCTCTCTTCCCCACAATTTCTGTTTGATCTAATGGATGTTGAGATCGAGCGCGAGCGGGAACACTTTTCACGATTGTTGTGGACATCGGCACCGATTTTTTGTCATTCTTCGTCATTCTACACGCCATAGCGGCCTGCTGGCTGGTTGTTTTGTTTTTCTTTCTGTTTCTCTTTATGATCCGCTTTGTTGATTCTCGTCCGTCGTTCAAATTCATTTTTCTTCACGCTTTCTTCATATTTATTCAATTGTTTCAGGCAAGTGTTGCGCATCGGCTCCCCCGTGAAGAATGGGCAAAAGGATCGAACAAACCCAGGTAAAATTAGGATCCTTTTGTGCTCTCTTTGCCCAAGTTTTCCAGAGCATCAGCTGCCGAGCAGCTTAACAACGAGAGTGATGTCGAGTAGCAAGCGCCAGGGATGAAGGAACAATCGACGATCGATTCTTATGAGGTAAATGCTTTTTACATTGGAGATTTGACTTAGTGATTCGCTTAGTGAGCCTGGGAAGATTTGTTCATTAGTCATCACTTCTGCCATTCCTTTCGAGGTTTTTGCCAGTTATCTCTTCAAGGCGACCCAGTGGCTCGATTCTTTCTTTAGTTTCTTGCGCATTCATCATTAGATTTTCGTTAACGTTGACTTGTAACTGATTCCATCCATTTTTCAGGCGCATCGATTCCATTGCTTCCCGTGGAAAAGGAAGAGTTGGAAACGACAGCTAGCAGACCCGGTAAGGTATTCATTAGTGTGCTTTCTTTCTACTGGAAGTGTTTAGGAGAACAAGTGGATCGAAGAGAGTGGGACGCGGGATTTCGAGGTCAGACCCCAGCAAAAGCGACGAGATCAGAGCCGGATGAGGTCAAGGACGAGGGCAGATAGGAGTGCGAGCTACCACCAAACATCCACAGGTATTCTTTTGAGCATTCCATCGAAGTAGAATCCGGTCTTTCTTGCGGTGCACTTTATTTCCATACTTTCGGTGTCGTGCTGTTGACTAACTCTAGTTCCTTCCGCCCATGCTAAAAAGACTTGAATTTTAATTCGAGTTCTGACAGCTTCCGTTGAATATCAAAGCAGTTGTGTTTCACAATTCGGTATCAATCTTCAAATGTTCTTTCTGCCCATGCTATATAGCTTCAGATGGATCATAAAGCGTTTATGCTTTACTGTCTGATGTCTACCTTCGACTGTTGTCTCTGCTCATGCTATATAGACCTGGACATCAAAGGGAGTATTCGTAGTCAGCCCCTTAAGAAGCACTATCTGTAAGAGCGAGACTTTTAGCACTAGGCCTTGGCACAGTTGCAAAAAGTTGTTTGGATCCGTATGATTTCTGGATCATATATGCACCCATATGAGTGATTTATGATAAACATGTTACTAGACCCCTATGACGTCATCGTCTGGAATTATAGCTGAAAATATGATTTTCAGCTCAAAAATTCAAAAAATTTTCATTTTTCAGATATGGCCTCCAAACTTTGGTGGGTTGATATTTGACCCCTGGGGCATCTCCAATAAATTTTTGAGCCATCTGCGAACTCGGGAAGTGGCTCAAATAGTTTTGAAATATGGGTTTTTTGAGTTTTTTTCGAAAATTTTGAATAGAGGTAGAGAAATTTTATTTGATTTTTGGATTCCTCATTGAATTTGCTGCAAAAGTGGGTCCCCTGGACCGAGATCAGGAATTTGGACCCATCTTGAGATATATCGGTTTTTTCGAAAAACACCAAAGGGTCCCCCCTTATGAACATTTTTTTTTCGAAAAAAATCGAAATTTTATTTTGGGCTATAATTTTCAGAAAATGATGCTATGATCATAACTAGCTCAATCCCAAAAGATGAGCTCATATAATCAAGTTTGAGCAGAGTTACAGTAACCTGGTGAAACGAGCCTTCGGTTCGCCCTCTTTCGTCCTGCTTATTTTTGAGAAAACCGCTATATCTCAAGATGGGTCCAAATTTCTAATATGGTCCAAGAGACTTTTTTGCAGCAAATTTTATGGGTAATCCGAAAATCAAATAAAATTTCACTACCTCTGTATTACAAAACTGGTAAAAACGAGTCAACGCTTCCCCATCCTCAATAGATAACTTTCCTCTATCTCTAAATCGAAAACTTTGAATAGAGGTAGTGGAATTTTATTTGATTTTCGGATTACCCATAAAATTTGCTGCAAAAAAGTCTCTTGGACTATATTAAAAATTTGAACCCATCTTGAGATATAGCGGTTT
>GL379868.1:268041-322044 GCA_000143925.2 Caenorhabditis brenneri
CAAGTTTTACCAGAGCATCAGCTGCCGAGCAGCTAACAGCGAGAGTGATGTAGAATGTCAAGCGTCAGGTATGAAGAAGCATTCGACGATCGATTATGATGAGGTAAATGATATTGCAGGGAGATAAAGTTACTGATTCGTTTAGTGAGCTTGGGAAGAGATCCTCATTAGTCATCACTTGTGGCATTCCTTTGGAGGTTTTTACCAGGTATATCATCAAGGAGAAACAGTGGCTCGATTAATTCGTTAAATTTACGCGCATTCATCACTAGATTTTCGCAAACTTTGATTTCTAAGTGATTCCATCCTTTGATCAGGAGCATAGAATCCAAAGTTTCCCATCGAAACGGAAGAGAAGGAAACGACATCTAACAGACCCGGTAAGGTATTCATTAGAATGAATTATTTCTACTGGAAGAGATTAGGAGAACAAGCGGATCGAAGAGAGTGGGACGCGGGGATTTTGAGGTCGGACCCCAGCAAAAGCGACGAGATCAGAGCCGGATGAGGTCAAGGACGAGGGCAGATAGGAGTGCGAGCTACCACCAAACATCCACAGGTATTCTTTAGAGCATTCCATCGAAGTAGAATCCGGTCTTTCATGCGGTGCACTTTATTTCCATACTTTCGGTGTCGTGCTGTTGACTAACTCTAGTTCCTTCCGCCCATGCTAAAAAGACTTGAATTTTAATTCGAGTTAATGGGCAGTTTCTTTTGAACATAAAAGCACCTGTTATGAACAATTGTTTTTCCATCGGCGGATGTTTTCTCGTTCCGGATCAGACAGCTTCAGATGGATCATAAAGCTTTTATGCTTCACTGTCTGACGTTTACCTTCGACTGTTGTCTCTGCTCATGCTATATAGACCTGGACATCAATGGGAGTATTCGTAGTCAGCCCCTTAAGAACTTTTGTTCTTCCCGTTGGCGGTTTATTCTCGTTCAGGATCTAACAGCTTCAGATGGATCATAAAGCTTTTATGCTTTACTGTCTGATGTCTAACTTCGACTGTTGTCTCTGCTCATGCTATATAGACCTGGACAAAGCATTTATGCTTTACTGTCTGATGTCTACCTTCGACTGTTGTCTCTGCTCATGCTATATAGACCTGGACATCAAAGGGAGTATTCGTAGTCAGCCCCTTAAGAACTTTTGTTCTTCCCGTTGGCGGTTTATTTTCGTTCAGGATCTAACAGCTTCAGATGGATCATAAAGCTTTTATGCTTTACTGTCTGACGTTCTACCTTCGACTGTTGTCTCTGCTCATGCTATATAGACCTGGACATCAATGGGAGTATTCGTAGTCAGCCCCTTAAGAACTTTTGTTCTTCCCGTTGGCGGTTTATTCTCGTTCAGGATCTGACAGCTTCAGATGGATCATAAAGCTTTTATGCTTTACTGTCTGATGCCTACCTTCGACTGTTGTCTCTGCTCATGCTATATAGACCTGGACATCAATGGGAGTATTCGTAGTCAGCCCCTTAAGAACTTTTGTTCTTCCCGTTGGCGGTTTATTCTCGTTCAGGATCTGACAGCTTCAGATGGATCATAAAGCTTTTATGCTTTACTGTCTGATGTCTACCTTCGACTGTTGTCTCTGCTCATGCTATATAGACCTGGACATCAATGGGAGTATTCGTAGTCAGCCCCTTAAGAACTTTTGTTCTTCCCGTTGGCGGTTTATTCTCGTTCAGGATCTGACAGCTTCAGATGGATCATAAAGCTTTTATGCTTTACTGTCTGATGTCTACCTTCGACTGTTGTCTCTGCTCATGCTATATAGACCTGGACATCAATGGGAGTATTCGTAGTCAGCCCCTTAAGAACTTTTGTTCTTCCCGTGGGCGGCTTAATCTCGTTCAGGATCTGACAGCTTCAGATGGATCATAAAGCTTTTATGCTTTACTGTCTGATGTCTACCTTCGACTGTTGTCTCTGCTCATGCTATATAGACCTGGACAAAGCATTTATGCTTTACTGTCTGATGTCTACCTTCGACTGTTGTCTCTGCTCATGCTATATAGACCTGGACATCAAAGGGAGTATTCGTAGTCAGCCCCTTAAGAACTTTTGTTCTTCCCGTTGGCGGTTTATTCTTGTTCAGGATCTGACAGCTTCAGATGGATCATAAAGCTTTTATGCTTTTCTGTCTGATGTCTACCTTCGACTGTTGTCTCTGCTCATGCTATATAGACCTGGACATCAAAGGGAGTATTCGTAGTCAGCCCCTTAAGAACATTTGTTCTTCCTGTTGGCGGTTTATTCTCGTTCAGGATCTGACAGCTTCAGATGGATCATAAAGCTTTTATGCTTTTCTGTCTGATGTCTACCTTCGACTGTTGTCTCTGCTCATGCTATATAGACCTGGACATCAATGGGAGTATTCGTAGTCAGCCCCTTAAGAACTTTTGTTCTTCCCGTTGGCGGTTTATTCTCGTTCAGGATCTGACAGCTTCAGATGGATCATAAAGCTTTTATGCTTTTCTGTCTGATGTCTACCTTCGACTGTTGTCTCTGCTCATGCTATATAGACCTGGACATCAATGGGAGTATTCGTAGTCAGCCCCTTAAGAACTTTTGTTCTTTCCGTTGGCGGTTTATTCTCGTTCAGGATCTGACAGCTTCAGATGGATCATAAAGCTTTTATGCTTTACTGTCTGATGTCTACCTTCGACTGTTGTCTCTGCTCATGCTATATAGACCTGGACAAAGCATTTATGCTTTACTGTCCGATGTCTACCTTCGACTGTTGTCTCTGCTTATGCTATATAGACCTGGACATCAAAGGGAGTATTCGTAGTCAGCCCTTTAAGAACTTTTGTTCTTCCCGTTGGCGGTTTATTCTCGTTCAGGATCTGACAGCTTCAGATGGATCAAAAAGCTTTTATGCTTTACTGTCCGATGTCTACCTTCGACTGTTGTCTCTGCTCATGCTATATAGACCTGGACACCAATGGGAGTATTCGTAGTCAGCCCTTTAAGAATTTTTGTTCTTCCCGTTGGCGGTTTATTCTCGTTCAGGATCTGACAGCTTCAGATGGATCATAAAGCTTTTATGCTTTTCTGTCTGATGTCTACCTTCGACTGTTGTCTCTGCTCATGCTATATAGACCTGGACATCAAAGGGAGTATTCGTAGTCAGCCCCTTAAGAACTTTTGTTCTTCCCGTTGGCGGTTTATTCTCGTTCAGGATCTGACAGCTTCAGATAAATCATAAAGCATTTGTGATTCATCCTTTTTTTTTCGTCATTTACGCGATTGTTCCGTCCGGCATTACACGAAATATGGTTCTAAATTTAATTTATTCACTCTAGGTCTTATTATTCACGGTTTATAATTCCGATCTTCTCATGTTTTCATATCATAACTTTTTCCAGACACGTTCGAGTTACAGATTGTGTGTTCAACTGTTCACGTTGCCGTCTTCAGATGCTGCAGTTGTTTCGAAAAGGTAGGAAAGTGCTTTCATTCGTAATAAAGTTCTTATCTTGAGAGCACTTTCCCTGTCTGGTCTTTTCATCAATTTCACAAGATTTGTTGAACATATGCGCAAGTATCTAGCAATTTTTTTTTCTGTTTATTCTTCTAACGTTGTGATAACGACAAAGTATTATTCGGCAACATTTTCAAATGAAAACTAAATAGGAGCAAGAATCTAAAAATTCAGAGGGTTTTAGTGAATTGAATGAAAAATGAGATACCTAGTTTCCAGTGGGTCACAACAAGATTACAGCTTCCGAGACGAGAACACCAACGACGTCCGCGAGAACGGTTCGACCGGAAGCTTCTGCGATTCCAGCAGCACTTCGTTTCGCCGGTAAGTCTACTGAAGTCACCAAACCGTCTATTCTCCGACGCCCCGGAACAAACAGCTTGCCAGCTGCAAAACGGAGACGCCACGTCTCTTTTGCAGTATGACCCAGAGGAATTCTGAAACACTGTAACCTGCGCCGAGAGTTCGCCGGCTCAAAAAGTGAAATTTAGCCCGGGGGCGCGCTTGCTTTCCTATATTTTCTCTTCTTCGACCTGGCGATTTTAAGTAGCAGTACTATCGGTTTAATTGCTTAAAAAATTTTTCGGCGATTGGTTGCGATTTCGTTGAATTCATTTGATTTTTCTGAGCGCTGTGATATTCAATACTACGAATTCGCGTGTTTATCGGCTCTGAAATCATTTTTCAACTCAGTTAACGAATAGCTTCTTATTTTTGCAATAAACTATATGTTAAATGCAATATTAGTGCTGATTTTGACCCAAAAATCAAAGTTTGATGTCACAATTTTTGAATTTAATGTATTTTTTATCAGCATTATCATACTGAAGTTCTTCATTTTCACTATGAAAACACTCTTTTGGATCGTCCATTCTCTTTTCATAGCTGAAAATTAAAGTTTTGATGAGACACAATGCTTAATGAGAGACGCAGCTAACGCGCACAAATCACGCAAGCTTGCAGTTTTAGCTGCCCGTATCGCGATAGTTAAAGCTCGAATATTCGCCGGGGCTACAGTGTGAAATATTAAAACATTGTTATTTTTAGGATCTCGAGAGCGGGAAAGAAAGAACGGAGTCGCTCATGTTGATGAACATCCGGACACGGCATCCGAAGACAGATAAAAAGCTGGAGAAAATGCTCGGAGAGCTCGGGTCAGTTGATAATTTCATGCCAAAAATAAAAGAATTTTTCAGAGTAACACCAGAGGAAGTACGGCTTGAAGCTCTGCCGATGAAGACAACTGGAAAATACGCCTACTTCTTCACAGTGACTTCATCCACAGGATGCAGCAAGATAGATAATCTTCATCGCTTGCGATCTTCAAATCACGAGGATCATCGACACGTGAAGCTGCAGGAGAGAAGGTTCGTCGGGATGGCTCCAGTCGAGACGAAGCATCACCATCGCTTTCTCCGGGCCATCCGACCTCTTCTGCTCCCGCACTCCAGCCTGCAGTGTCTATCCTCCGGCGCTCATCATCCGAATCATCCGACGGTTTCGCTGCTTTCAAAAAAAGACGTCGACACGTTTCCTTTGCTGTATGATCCAAAGTTATTCTGAAAAAATAAAAAGTGTTATTTTCAGGAAGTTGGAAGCGACAAGGAAAGATAAGCAGCGTTTATGATGGTCAATGTGCAAACGAAACACCCGAAGGTTGATAAGCAGTTGGCAAGGATTCTCGGAGAATTCGGGTGAGATAATGATTTTATATCAAAAGTGAAATAATTTTTTCAGAGTGGTTCCGCAAGCAGTTCGATTCGAACCACTGCCGTACACGAAAGGAGGCAGATATGTCTACTTTTTCAAAGTCGATACATCGACAGGATGCAGCCACATGGAGAATTTGATTGAGAGCAAGAAGTGGCATGAGCTCTTTCACATCGAGAGCATCAATTCAGATGATCAGCAGCCGTTCATGTGGCATGCCTTGCCAATGGACTCAATCTTTGAAGCGACTTTTTTATCGCAACGGTATGTTTTAGTGTGACATATGGAAATAATATTCATTTTTTAAAGGGTGGCTCTTCGATCCGATCAAAGAGGAGTAGAAGATGATCTGAATCATCAGCTCGCGAATAAGGAATTTTTGGGACGTGCCCTCAATGATGTTTCATTGACAGAAGAGGTGATCGGTGCGCTCAATCAACGAGGCAGGTCGATCTTCAAAAAGCAGATCAAGCCGCAAGCCACCATCGTGTAAGCATGATCCATCAGTTTTTTTATCGGTTTCCATTTATTGTCCGAATTTCGCAGAAACGTTTCGCTGCACCTATGTTTTAAAATGTATTATGTCAAAAGAGCTCTTTAGCTCATTATGTTGCTTTTGTTGATTAATAAATTTAATGTTTCACTGTTTTAAATGAAAAATGGAGGGAGTAAACTAAGAAGCAGGAGGAGTCTATGGTCCACGTGGAATAGCGGTACACCAAATACTGAACGCTCAGAGCAGCATACTTGAATTGACCTTTTTTGATAGCCTCAAACGCAACTGTACTGGCCTAGCTTGCGGCTCTGAAGGAGAAAGGTACTAGACGCTCTATATCACGCTTTCTGTTGGAGACTTCGAAAAATGTTCAAATACAAAGTTGTTCATAATGAAATTTCACACATCCTTTTTGTTTATAATTATTTGTCAGCATCGAAGACAACCCAGATATGTTGCTCTGAGCATACAGTACAGTATTTAGAAATGCGTTCAACCACATTTTCGTTGTGTGCTACGTTGATCGATATTCTTGCCTAGGTCAATCCTGTTTGATCCATCATCCTGACCAAATCTATAGGTGACAACCAATTAGGGCCCCTTCTCGAACATTCCATCCTATCTTTGCCAATCTCCCGGGTCATCTACCAGCTGTCCACTTGCCCACTGGCCCAGTTGCCCATTAGTGTTGTTCATCGTATAACGTATTCCGTTCGCTCATAACCTTCCTTATTTTATTTCCCACTTTCTTCAAAAAATGTCATCGAGACAAGAGAAAATGCTACGTGAGTCGGTTCACACACTATTCGCCTGCTCCATCCAAGAAGCTGCCAAGAAGAAACCAATCCATGGTAAGGATTATTGATTTTCTCCTTTTCTCAGATGAATCTATTTGGTTTACAGAGATGTTTCCACCAGAAGAGAACAAAAAGAAAAAAGAAGCTCAGATCGGTTGGGGTCCCGATCAAATTCGTGAGAAACTTTGGTGCCAACTGGCGGAAGTCCGTTTCTCCAGACTCATTTGCTTGTATAAGCCGATTGGAGAGTCTGAAAAATATCATTTGGCCAAGATCCACGATCATATGCACCACATTTATGATAATGAAATTGAGCAATGTGCCATGTTTCTCGGAGGTAACCTTTCCATTAAAAAAATCAATAACTCAAAAAATATGTTTTCAGAAGAGGACAAAAAACAGTTTCTGGCGACACACCGCGCCCGTAAAGCTGGAAAGAAACCGCCTGTTAAATCGTACGAGCCAATTTACGGGGTCCGTCCGACGCTGGAAGATATTGATGCCAAACTCCGGACTTGGTTCGATTTGGAAGTTTGTAAAATTTCCTCGGGAATCGTTGAAGATGGGGAACAGGATGAACAAGAAGAAGATGACGAGGAAGAAGAGGACCAGGAAGATCAGGAGAACGAGCACACTGGGGGTGTTAAGGCCGGGAGAACTTGAATCTGCGCGTAATCCGGAGGGTGCGCTCCATTGAACGTTGTCAATTTGGCGCGTATTCAAATGTTTAAAAATTCTTTTTGCTTAATCGATTCTGCGCAATTTTTTGTCCCCAATTTTGTCAAAATTTCCATGGTTTTCAAGCAATTTCGAACTGAAAAAAATGACAAATCATTCAATTAAAAATTATTGACTTTTTCGCTTTGCAAATATGTTTTCACTTTTTTTTTTGCTCAAAATACTAAATAATACGGCTCTTGGAGAACATCTAAAAATGTAAAATTTGAGTTTCCTCCAGAACAGTTTAATTTTTCGTATTAGAGCGCACTTGCTTCATTGAGCTCGTAAGATTATTTTTTTTTTCGGAATTTTCGCGTTCTCTTTAAGTGTTTTTCCATCAATAAATAATTTTTAATCGATCAATTTTTTTTCTATATTTAGCTCCCAGTCCATAGCCTTTTATGGAAAATACTCAAGTGCTATGAGGTGTTCTTGTGCTATCTCCCAGATTTCCAAATTTTGGCTCTGGTGCTACAGATCAAGTGCTATTTTCACATGTCTCATGTGCTATGACTATTGGATCATGTGCAATGGAAAAGGACCAAAAAATGGCGAAATAGCACTTGATCCATAGCACAAGAGCATAGTACATGAGACATTAGCACAAGATCACCCCCATAGCACTTGAGTATCTACCGTACCTGTAGCGGCTTAGAAGCAACTTGCAACATTTGTAGCGGCTTATTTTTTAGCCTCTTCACGAAAAAAATACAAAAACTACTAACACAATAACTGATTCATTTGAAACATTCCGGCGAATTGATCTTCGAAAAAGCAGATTGTAAAAAAGAAAAAAAATATTTTAAGAATTATATTCAATGTAACAGGGGGGCGCAGTATTGACCTCGGACGAAAAGCACAAAAAAAAGGAAAAAGAAAGTGAAAAAGTAATAAATAATCCAATAAATATAAATAGTTTGTCTTCGAAAAAGTGGTGGTTCTGGTGTTGATGGTGGTGTTATGTGGTTTGCATGGAATTAGAAAAAAATGATGTGGAGGGAATTCAAAATCTCAATTATCTTCCCCAAAGTCCGTTGGCACGTTGCCATTGAGCTGGTGATCTGGAAGAAAAAATATGGAAAATGGGGGTTTCGGAGAGTTGCTAATTGGCAAAAATTGGGAACAAAATGAGGAAGCAAGGCGAAAAAAAAGTTTACAGCTGTGCCATTCTGGTGAATAGCCTTCCGCCCATGAATCGTGGGTTTAGGTTTCCTCTGGAATGGTTAAGGGAGTTGGGGAGAGCAGGAAGAGGCGTACTGTATGTTCAGAGCTCTATATCTCAGTTGCCTTCAAAGCTATCAAAAAGTGGTCAACTGAAGAAATGTTTAGCTTAAAATTTTGAACATTTTACTAGTGGACAACTTTTTGATAGTTTCAAAGACAACCGAGATATATTGTGGCAAATACTCAAGTGCTATCGTGAGATCTTGTGCTATGTGTCAGTTTTCCAAAATTCTGGCTCTTGTGCTGCTAGGGGTGCTAGGACTATTACCTCACAATAGCACCAAAGCCAAAAAGAATGGCAAAATAGCACTTGATCCATAGCACCAGAGCTGAAATAGCACATGAGATGTAGCACAAGAGTTTCATGGAATTTGAATATCTACTATAATTATATTGCTCATAAGTTAACATGAAAAACTGGATAAGCACATGGTTTACGGTTTTTTGGAATTTTTGATAATTGTCGTGATTTCTTTTTTGGAAAATAGCCAGAATTTTATTCCAAAATCTTGCTCAGCTCATCGAAAGCTTTTAAATAAGTATAATCATGCCTAGGTTCTGAGCAAGTGCACTTTCAAGGAGCACGTAATCCTTTTTGGATACCGTGAACCCTGTTCAGAGCAGCATATCTCGGTTGTCTTCGGAGCTATCAAAAAATTTACAACTAAGAAAATGTTTAGAATGTTTTACTTAACATTTTTTTAGTTGACCACTTTTTGATAGCTTCGAAAACAACTGAGATATGCAGCTTCTAGCACAGAACACCATTGTACCATACGGTATTTCTAGTACTGTATGTTCAGAGCAGCATATCTCGGCTATCTTTGAAGCTATTAAAAAGTGATCAACAAGTAAAATGCTTAAAATGTTTTGTTAAACATTTTAGCAGTTGACTACTTTTTGATAGCTTAAAAGGCAACTGAGATATGCAGCTCCGAGCATAAAATTCCAAATATCATTATCTATGTCTGGTACAGCATGTTCAGAGTAGCATATCTCGGTTGTCTTAGGAGCTAGCAAAAAGTAATCAACTAGTAAAATGTATAAAATGATTTGCTTAACATTTTTGCAGTTGACCACTTTTTGATAGCTTTGAAAGCAAGTTAGATATGCTGCTCTAAACATAGGATCCTCTATTACAGGATTTCCAATAAGTCTCAACACGATTTTAAAATCTAAAACCTCTAACCTCTTGTACAACAACGCCACATCCTTCTCCGCATCCCCATTATTAGTGTAGTCGTCGTCAAACGAAGAAGCCGAACGTTTTCCCCACAAACTGTTCAACTTGTTCCAGTTCTGAGGGGTCCGTTTGTCTTGCGACGCCTCCTGAACGGATCGTTTGCCCCACAGTCCCTGAGCCTTGTTCCATCCTCTCACACGATCATCCGACGCACTCAAACACATTGAGACAAGAACTGACAGGCCTGAAAAGTCTGTTGGTCTTTCTGTCATTCCGGATGTCTGTCCTATCATCCCCCTCACCCCCCTCAAGGGATTGGTCATTCATGACCATTCTTTTTTTTGGCGGGTCGACAAAAAGAAGGAACAAAAAATTCATCGCTTTTGGGTCCCTTGAGAGAGAAAAAAAGAAATCACTTACCAAGAATAACGTGTAAGAGTTGCATTCTTCGTCTTGCTTTTCGTTGGATACCCTGCAAGGAATCATCGATTAGAAATCGGAAAATGAGGACATTTTAGAGCAGTGGTTGGAGTGAGGAATACCAAAAAATGATCAAAATGCACGTTATATAAAAATATAGAAAAGTGTAGTTGTACATTTTATGATAGGTTTGACGAGAACCGAGTTATTCTTCTGCTGAAGGGCGGGGTCGAGCAGTACTGTATGTTCAGAGCAGCATATCTCGGTTATCTTTGAAGCTATCAAAAAGTAGTTAACTGAAAATATGTTGTGCAAAATACTTCAAACATTTTACTAGTCAATCACTTTTTGATAACTCTTAAGGCCACTGAGATACGCTGCCCTGAATAAAGGATGCCTCTATAACAGGACTACGGTGTTGCTCATTGAAAACAAGGTGATATCTTATTTTCTGTCAAAGATACAAAAAAGTAATCAACTACAAAGTTGTGTAAAATTTTACGATAAAAAACTTTTAAGTTGATCAATTTTTATTATCTCTAACGGCGAGAGAGTTTTAGCAATTCTAGTTGGCTCGTCGCTTCCAGCTACTGGATACTATGGATAATGTAAGTTCAGAGCAGCCTATCTCAGTTGCCTTTGGAGCTATCAGAAAGTGGTCAACTAAAAAAATATTCAGCAAATCATTTTGAACATTTTACTAGTTAAAAGTTTTTTGATAGCTCTTAAGGCAATTGAGATATGCTGCTCGGAACATACAGTACTTCTTCAGCTTGTTGTTTCGAAAGTGAGAGGGTACTAGTCGCCATTTATCTCGACTGTGGACCTTTGTTACGTGATTTAAATCTAGGTAGATAATCAAGTGTTATTTTTTTCTCAACTGCTATGGAGTGATCTTGTGCTATGTAGGAAGTGCTATTGTCTTGGCTCTTGTGCTACTGTTTTGGCTCTTGTGCTAAGGCTCTTGTGCTACGAATCAAGTGCTATTTTCATTTGTCTTTCTGGTTCTGGTGCTATGACTATTGGCTCAAGTGCTATGACTTTTGCCTCATGTGCTACAAAAGTCATAGCACAGGAGCCAATAGTCATAGCCAATGAGACATCAAAAGTGACGAAAATAGCACTAGAGATATATAGCACAAGAGCCAAATTTTGGAAAATTGGCATATAGCAAAGGATCACACCATAGCACTTGAGGAATAGCACAAGATTTTGTAGCACTTGAGTATAGTACCGAGCTGAACCTGGGAATTTCCATAAAAAAATATGCACATCAGCCAAAAAACCTAATTTTGCTCAAAATGTTATAATTCTGAGCCCTCGAACGCCATGAAAAAAACAAAAATCCTGCAAAACCAAGAAAAAAAAACAAAGACATTATATTCCTCCTTACTCATCCCCCCCCCCCCCCCCCCCAACGACACCAAAAGAGAGCAGAAATGACTGGAATTAACTGGAATTAAATCCTTCCTCCACCTACTAGACACCAACAACACATGGAGAGAAGGGCGGTCCCTGGGTTTCATGACACCCAAGAGAGAGGGAAGAAGTATCCGAGAGACAACAATTGGCGAACGACGAATGTGGGAAAGTGGAGGGGAATAGAGGAATAGTACGAGGGAATTAGGGGTGGTAAATAAAAATAGAATTACAATTCGTTGTGATTTATACCTGTTTTTCCCCGGATGACGTCAGAATTTCAGGGTGATCGTTCTAGAATGTTGGTCATAGCGATTGGAGTTTTGAAAATTTTTCGAATTCCAGAAAATCTATGAGCAGAAAAAGTTTTCCTCTGCATCAAAAATTACTCTCAAAAAGTGAAAAAAATAAAATTCTCAGATTTTTCAACCCGTATTTTTCTGAAACAATTATACATAATATTTATACCAATCAATAGGGAATTTTTGACCTACAATTCCATATTTTTGCAAGCTGATGGTGAAAAAATAGAGAAAAGGCAAAATTTTTAGTTTTGGGTCTCACCACGACTTCTCGATTTTTCCGAATCGTATTGGTGCACTGATACCAAACTGGCAGTTTTCACTGGCATTTGAGGCACGGTGGTTTTTATGAAATTGGTCAGAATAAAATTTTCGAAAATATGTTCAGTCCCAGTCATGATTATTCTCATTCGAACCGCCTTAGCGCGCTGATTTCAAAATTTTAGTTTCGACTGAAAATGGGCCAAAATTGACCGAGATACATTGGGTTTTGTGAAATCGCTCAGAATAAAATTAAAATTTTTTTCCCAATCTTAGCCATGATTATATTCATTTGAACTGCCGTGATGAGCTGATTCCAAAAATGTAGTTTGCATTGAGAATGAACCAAAACTAATCGAGATACGATGGTTTTTGAAAAATTGCTCAGAACAAAATTCTTCCAAAGTTTTTTCCTATGTTAGTCAGGATAATACTTATCCGACCCGCTTCAAAACTCTGGTTCAGAATCTGTCATTTTTACTGAAAATGGACCAACATTGATCGAGATACGAGAATTTTCATACAACTGCTCAGAATAAAATTTTCAAAAATTTTCCTAACCTAGCCATGATTATACTCATTTGAACCGCCTTGATGTGCTGACTCCAGGAGTCTAGTTTTCATTGAAATCGGACTTAATCTGACCGAGATATGGTGGGTTTTGTAAAATTGCTCAGAATACAATTTTTCAAACCCAACCCACAGCCTAAATTCAGAAGATTCATTTCAAAAAAAAATCCAAAATTTGGAAGCAAACTCCAAAAATTGAATTCCCGCTCTCTCCCTTGCCATGTTTCAACGAACCAAAACTGAAAACTCAAAAACCGAAAAGAAGAGTTCAAAACTGAACCATGAAGGTGGTACTAAAAGTATTCCCCAAGAAAAAAGAAGTTATTAGACTCCTCCCGAAAACGAGCTAATGAGCCGTGGAGCTTCGATGACTCCG
The DNA here is from genome assembly GCA_000143925.2 of Caenorhabditis brenneri. Lineage (NCBI taxonomy): Eukaryota > Metazoa > Nematoda > Chromadorea > Rhabditida > Rhabditidae > Caenorhabditis > Caenorhabditis brenneri. The sequence goes on from GL379868.1 coordinate 281,014, forward strand.
CCCCTTTTTGCTCCTTCTTCTACTTTTTCATATGTGTATACGTCAGAAGAGGGGGGAGAGGGAAAGGGGGTCTCCAGGGGATATAGATGGAATATAGTGATACAGGAAGAGCTACAAGGATGAGGAGGAGGAGGACATCGGGGGAAAGATATCTAGATTTTTACAACAAAGGTCCCTCAAACAATATTTGACCCTTTAGAGGGAGGAGAATTGGAAATTAAAGATCAGGGGAATGGCAACATTCTCAGTCTCATGTGCTATGGATCAAAAGCTATTTTTTCTATACTCATTCTCTCAACTGATAGCACATGAATAATAGCACTTGAGTGAATATCGGACTAATAGCACTTGATATATAGCAAATGAGCCAAAAAAAACAATTGAGACAATAACACCTCCCCCATAGCAATAGAGCACCCAGTAGCACTTGAGAAAGTAGCGATAGATTGAGCGGATTCTCAATTGCTATTTCCTCAAAAGCTATTGGGATACTCAAGTGCTATTTTGTCTCTTGTGCTATGACTTTTGTCTCATAGTACATGAGACAAAAGTCGTAGAATTTGAGACATCAAAGCTGGCAAATATAGCACTTGATAGCAGAAGAGCAAAAATAGCAGTTGAATATTACATAGCACTTGAGTGTTTGCCCCTGAAAATGATAAACTACATAGAACAAAATCAAAAATATTCATTCCACAGAGATTCTCACACACTTTCCATTTTCCCCTCCTCTTTCCCATTCCCTTCCAACTAAACAAAAACAAGGAACAATGGAATTCATTAGGATTCGAAACCATGAAGCAGACATTTTTTTGGAGGAGGAGAGGAATTCGAAATGATTCCTGGTTCACTGGTTTTGAAGGAAGTGGGGAGAATGGGAGGAACATGATGAATAAGTAGGTGATTCTGGAGAAAAAGTTGTTAGAAAAGGTAGGTCGAAAGCTAATAATAGTAACAGAAATCACAGAGGATGCTGTGGAATTTTCATATTGCCGCCAAATTTCCTGATTGGTTTTTTCCCTTAAAATATAAAGCAAAAGTCAAAACTCAACTCTTGACTGGAATTCCTGGAATTGAACACAACATTTTTGATTGGATATGGCGGATTTGTATAAAAAAGTTATGATTAAAAACAATTTTTTGTGATTAAAAGTGTCCAAAATTTCGTCCCCTAATTTTCCAACATGGCCAAGATTTGGGAAACTAGACTGCCTAGTTTGACCAAGTAGACTGCTGAAAGGGATAGGGATAGAAATAAGAGTACAACTCCTTCATCTTTTCCCTAATTAACACCTTCTCTCCGGAAATCCCCATCATCATAACGCCTCCGTGCGACGAGCCTTATCGAATTTCATATTATTTGACACCTAGCACGCTAGCCGGGCTCTTGCAAAGACAGAAAGAATAGAGCCGAAAAATTAGAAAGTTTGGCGGGAATTCAAAAACTTTAGCCGGAAATAAACCGGAAACAAGCCAGGATTAGGCTAACCAGGACATTCTGACAAACCGTTGGGCAGACAGACAGAACAACAGAGAGCCAAATAGGAGGAGGATGAACCACCGTACAGACAAACCGACAGACAGACAGACAACCGGACAAACCTTTCTAAAATCAAACAAAAACAACACAAAACTACAAATACAACTTCTTTATGATTGAATGAGGACGAGATTATTCGAGAGAGCTGTCGACGAGTAGATGAATGTGTGTGTGTTTTGGTCTCGAGTCGTCTACTTTGGGGCAAAGTAAGCTGACGTGGCACCGCCACCGCCTCCTCCGCCACCACCGGCTCCCATGTACACAGACTGTCCGGGGATTCCACCACCGCCGCCACCGCCTGAAATCATTTGTTTTTAGTAGAGAACCAAAGGCTCTGAAGGGTCTATACCTCCACTTCTGGCTCCACCTCCACCTCCAACTGGTGCTCCACCGACTCCAAAGTAGGCAGATTGAGCGCCACCGCCTCCCATGGATCCTCCACTGACACCAAAGTATGCCGATGTGGCAGCTCCTCCTCCACCACCTCCACCAGAGCTAGATGGCATTGGTGGTGCTGGTGCTCCTCCGAAAGCAGACTGTCCTCCTCCGACAGCAGTCATGGTGCTCGAGCCACCCATTGGGGCTCCTCCCACAGCCGTCATGGTAGAGGCTCCACGTGGAGCTCCGCCCACAGCAGTCATGGTGGAACCACCGCCCATCGGCGCTCCTCCAACAGCAGTCATCGTGCTCGATCCCCCCATTGGAGCACCTCCAACAGCAGTCATGGTGGATGCTCCACGCGGAGCTCCTCCGATAGCAGTCATTGTCGATTGTCCACCCATTGGGGCTCCACCAACAGCCGTCATGGTCGATCCGCCTCCCATTGGTGCTCCACCGACAGCGGTCATTGTGCTCGAGCCACCCATTGGGGCACCTCCCACAGCCGTCATGGTAGAGGCTCCACGTGGAGCTCCGCCCACAGCAGTCATGGTTGATGCTCCGCCCATTGGAGCTCCTCCGACAGCAGTCATGGTGCTTGATCCTCCCATTGGGGCTCCACCGACGGCGGTCATTGTGGATGCTCCGCGTGGTGCTCCGCCGATAGCAGTCATGGTTGAGGCACCGCCTCCACCTCCTCCAGATGATGCAGCTGCTGGAAGAGACAGCGTTACAATCTGTTAAAGGTACAGGGACACTTACGTGGTGTGAAGTATGAGCCAGAGCTAGCCGATGGTGGAATGGCTCCGCCCCCACCTCCTCCTCCTCCACAACCTCCCGTTGGTGTCACCGAAAAGTATGCAGACTGTGCTCCACCGCCTCCAGCTGCTCCACCGGCTCCGGCTCCCAAATAACAAGAGGTTCCTGGTGGTGGTGCTCCACCTCCTCCTCCACTCGATTTTGGTGCTCCTCCGCCACCAGCCGGTCCTCCACCGACTCCGAAATATGCCGATTGTGCTCCAGCATTACCTCCGCCAGCGACTCCGAAATAAGCAGACGTCATTTTCGATTCGATGTGGTTTCGAATATGATATGAGGGGTTTCTCATGGAAACTCGAGCCTTTTATGCATTCTACACGTCATCAAGGTTTAGAAACTTCTGGAACGTGTCAGGGCAATGGCACGTGAAGATTAGAATATATAAATTGGAATAATGGAACCAAAAAATCAATCATTTTTCGTTTTCTCTCGAAAAGTACTCGACTCTCTTCTCATCACACCAACTCATCATCATGTTCGGACGTCTGAAGCAGAAGGTTAAGGAGAAGACCGGACGTGCAAAGGCCACAAGTCTCCCAATCGAAGTGGACGAATCGATGACGTACTTCAAGAATTTGTTGCCACGTGTCAAGGATTTGCACAAGCACATGTCCGACTTGACAGATGTGTACAAGTGGCAAAAGAAGGCCAACTTTACGGCGCCACTTGAAAACTACTCGCGCTTAGGCGACAAAGTCAACGTGCAGCCGTTCATTGAGGCGGTGAACGCGAGAGTCGCTGCTGAGGCGGATTCGATGAAAGGGGTATGTAGTCGGCAAGTTGCCCAAGTTATCGGCAAATTGCCGTTTTGGCTGGCAACTTGCCATTTGCTTGCCGTAAGCATTTAGCAAGAAGTCGGCAAATTGCCGGTAATCCGCCCACTCCTTGCCCACCCTTTGCCCGTTTCAGGTTCAAAACGAGTGTGAAAAGTTCAAGGCGTACTATCAAAACGAGTGTCGTCTTCATCAGGAGAACATTGCCTACTTGAACAAGACGCGTCTGGATATGGACAGTGCTGCCGACAAGTATGCGAATACGGAGACCGATGCCAACAAGATGCGTCTGGATACGTGTACCAAGGAGTTCGAGGCGGCGTGTACGAGGTTTGGTTTTTAGAGTTGCGCTTTCTGAGCTTGAAAAATCCACATCTTTCTTCCAGAATGCGCGACTTAGCCGCCGGAATCAAGGACCTCGAAGCGAATCACTCGTCGTGGCAGGACACCTTGATGAAAGAGATGAAGGTGGCGTTCCGTAAGGGATAATATATCATCTTTCGAGGTTTTGGAATAGAATGGGTCAATAAATCATTTTGTATTTTGATAACAATGAACTAGAAGAGAAAAAAAACTATAAAAACTACACAACAACCAAAGAAATCAAGCAATATTCATATTTCCTTTTGCCATCGGCCGTCTTCCGATCTCCTCTTTCTCTCGGCGCTCTCTTGCTTGTTGCTCTCTCGCGTAGACGGTTTCGACTTCTTCCGTTTCTTTTAAAAGTGCCACTATCTTTTTCTGAAAATTATCCATTCATTTTCGAGAAAATTCGCTTGTTAAACTAACAGCAAGTCGAATCTGATCAAGCTTGTATTCGAGTTGTTTCCGGGAAGTCACATGAACCGTCCGCCCATCTTTGAAGGAAAAATCGGGAGTTTGCTCGAAGACGTGCTGATGGGGAGCCACGTAGACTCTTAAAAAATCGATAATTCAAATATTTCGGTGTTAAAGAAACATACGGTTTCCTCCAACTCTGTACTCGTCCCTTCTTCGCTTCCGTTTGTTTTCGAGCCACCAACGCTTCCGCTTGATCTTTGATTGGGTCTTCTGGAAATTTCATGGGGGATTTATTGACTTTTAGATAGCTAAGACTCACTAAACTCAGCAACCGTCGAGTAGGCTGCAGAACACGAGATGCGGAGCGGAATTCGGAGGGAAAGCATCTGAATTTTTGAACTAAAACTGCTGAAAATCAATAGCTGGAGAGAGGTATGAAAAGCCAGAAAAAAGGCTTCAAATTACTCAAAAAAGTAAAAAAAAATAGGCAAAGAAAGTATTTATAATCAGTCATGGGGGAAAAGGGGAAACCAGTAGTCAGTTGTGTTTTGGCATATGGGAAAAATTGTACAAAATATGCTAATAAAGTTTTAGAAAACAAATAAAAACGAATTAATGCGGCCGGTGTGGATATTGATAGAGACGTCCTGGTGGGGCTTTCCTTACGAGTTGACTGTTGGTACTTCTGGAAAAAAATCAATAATTTCTAGAAAAATGAAATTTAGGAAAATCAACAAACCTCATCAACGCCACCTCCCTCTGCAACCTCCGCTTCTCCTCGTTCGCATCCTTCAGCTTCAATTTCGCCTCCGCCAATACCATCGATATCGACTCGTCTCGCTTATGCACATCCTCATACGTCTTCTTCATCTCCTCGTTCGCCTTTTTCAGCAGCGTAATCTCATTTTGAATCTTTTGCATCACCTGCGCATCCTCCATCATCGTCTCCATTTCTTCGGTGGTGAGCGGCGCGTGCGTTCGTTTCACCACCCGTTTTCCGTGACGTGTGAACTCTTCTGTGTAGCTCTGCAAACCGGAAAAATCTAATGAGAACTTGGGTGTGGGTTAGATTACAGTTCGAAAAGTGACGGGTGTGTAAACTGGCATTTGGACTTCTCTACCACGTCCTTTCAGTATATTTGGTCCCGTCCTTAGATAATAAGTGTTGGGTGGCGCCGGTGGCATTCCTTGAACTGAAGTTGTGAAGTGTCGAGTAGGAGCGGAAGAGGTGGTTGGAATCGAGGATGAGGTGGATGGTTCAGACGTTGATGGGATTGATGGATCCACGTATTCAACCACATCGATATCCTCCTCTTCGGTGTCGTTTCGCGAGTGATTCAGTTGATGGATTTGGGAAGTGTCCTCATCGTAGAGGAAGACTTGATTCGGATCTTCTTCTTCGTCTTCGTATTGGTACTCGTATCCACTTGGTCCGGGCTCTTCTGAAAAGGATAGGTAGATACTCAACTGCTATGTATCTTTACTGCTATCAGGGTGATCAACTGCAAATAGCTTATATCTCAACTGCCATATTTGGCTTTCCTGCTATGGATCAATTGCTATTTTCGCGGCGAAATGTACTAGTTTTCTCAGTAGAGCGCTTTATTCTGACATTCCTATCTACTTACCCTGTCCCTCCTCCTCATACTCCTCTTCTTCTGGAGCATCCTCCTCCTGTTCCGGTTCTACAGCCTCATATTCCACCTCATCATCGAACGTATCTATTTCTACCTCGCACGCCACCACTTGCTCGTCGAATGTTATTAGCTCAGGAGGCATGTCGGCGTTGAACGCCATCTGGAATTCTAGGTAGAATTTGTCGGAACTGAGGAAAAGAGATATGGTTCTGGAAGCAAAAACCATTAGGCCGAAAAAAAAAACAATAATTTGAAATCCGTTTATTGGGGATTTTTGAAAAAATAAAATATTAAAGAGATACAGAGAATAAATAGGAACAGAAGTGATTAATTCCACATTTTAATGAGACCATCCCATCCAGCGGTGATCATTCGACTCTTCTCATGTGGGTGCCAGAGAGCGGCGATACAGGTATTTTCATGGGCTTTCCATCTGAAAATCAGGTATTTATTGGGGAATTTTTCAATTTTTCAAACTCACTTTCCAACGATTTTATGGGTTCTCCAATCCCAAATGAATAGTTTTCCATCGGCATCTCCGGAAATCAGGAAACTCTGATCCGGTGAGAAGTCAATGTTGCATGCGTATCCAGCGGCATTGTGTCCACGGAACGCCTTCTTCTTGGAGAATCGAAGTTTGTCATCAACCAATTGGAACAGAACGATTCGATTATCCATACACTGTCCGACGACCCATTTATCATTTGGACTCTTTGTCATTGTCGGTATCGCGTGAAGTCCGACATTTTGAATGAGTTTCGTGTCTACTGGAATTTCCCATTCCCAAATTCTCACAGATTTATCATCAGAAGTGGAGGCGAATCGTCGATTCTTATCGAAGAAAGTGATCGAGTTGACTGCCTGAAGATGTCGATCATACTCCTGAACGATCTCTCCAGATCGGGAATCCCATTGAATGATTTTCTTGTTTTGCATTCCAACCAAGAACATGTGATTCTTATCATCATCTGGATGATATTTCAAACAATACGGTACGTGACCGGTGTGGAATCTCTGCTTGACTTGTCCAGTCTCCGTATCCCACAGTTTAACATATCGATCGAAAGAAGCGGAGAGGAATTCAGTTCCCTCATTATTAAATGCCACTTCTCTTACTGGAAGTTTGTGTCCAGAATACGTACGAACCACTCGCTGACGATCATAAACCTCCCACAGTTTGATTTTGGTGTCCATTGAGCACGAGAGGAACAGATGGGCACTTTTCGGGAACCATTGCAAGAAATTGACACCTTTGTTGTGACCACGATAGGTGTGCACCAGCTTTTTGGGTACAAAACATCTCTCGGGAACGTAGTCCTCGCGAAGATTGACTCCGGTGAAACTGGGCGGGACGAGGAACGAGCGACCTTGGTAGTCTTCTGCTTCTTTCACTGCAAACAAAGGATTAGATGTTTTCAAATCAATCTATAAACTTACAATGAAGAGTAGTGCTCTCTTCAGCCATTTGCTCGTTGTCCTCCTTCTCTTTTTTGAATCTCCTGCTTTTCTCCTGACGCTTTTTCACAATTTCATCCATTTGCTTCTGCAATTCTGGAGATGGCTTCGCCACCGTCTTCTCATCTGCGAAGCGACTCCATGGTCCGGTGTATCCATCAACATCCGCCGAATCATCATTCCTCACTCGCTTCCTCTTCTCACCGCCCGTCTTTTTCGATTCAAACAAGGATACTCCTTTCTCAGTTTCTGCTTTTTTGACGTCTCCCACAAATGAAGCAGCACCGGATTCAGCGGTAGGATTCTGTGCGTATCCGAGAGTGTCGAAACTTCGAATTTGTCGATTAAAATGGAATTCGTTGAGATGAGCCGGTTCGACGAATCCAGCCAGGGTGTTCTTCTGAGATCTTTGTTGTTCTGATTTGAATGGGTTCACTGGTCCAGACTCAGCTGCGAATAGCTGATCATATTTTGGATTTGCTTTGATTTCCTTTGATTTTGGATCAATAATTGCCACTTGTCGAATGGCACTTTTTGTTTGAACGTCTGGCGCTGTTACAATTGCTTTTGAAGGGATGAAAGTTACTTTTGGTAGATCTTTCATCGAATCATCTTGTTCAGTTTCGCTGTCGCTTCCGCCGTATGCTTGTAGCGCATCCATTTTGTGAAGGGAAGGTTCTGGAAAAAGTTCACGTTTGTTTAAATTTGTTTAGTGAAGGGTTACGAAGAAAGGCTCAAATTCATTTCAACAAAAAGATGGACAAGTATCAAGTGTATCACTATTTCAAATACTACGAACCTAACCATTCGATTCTCTACATGTCATACGCCGGAATGACATTGATTTGTCTATGCTCAATTATAATTCCATTATATTTACAATGCACATCGGAAGGAGAAACAGTGATTGGGGCGGCAATAAGTGATGAGACTTATGTTCAATGGCATTTGGAGAAGGAAATAAAGGAGATAAAGGCGAAAACTAGAAAGAAGAAGGGGAAGAAGAAGAGGAGCTCGGTGCGGTTTTCTCATGTTGTTTTTTTTTCAAATAAATTAGTTTTCAGCTGTCTACCGACGAGGAGGAACTTTGATAAACAAATTCGACATCAAACATATACTTCTAATTATAAACAATTATGCCTTCGAATATAGCTCCATAAACATTATTCTCTACGCTTCCTTGCTCCTTTTCTCAGTGTTAAACAAATCGATCAACTCTCCTTTAAAGAAACCTTTGCTGAGTAAGAGTTCAAACATTAACAGTCGAAGATATGATACTTTATGAGCTTTTCAGTGATTTTTAGTTGAATTAAAGTTTCGAAAAACCGAAAAAAAAACAACGGAAACATGTTAAAACAAAGAGAAAACAGTTGATTTTCTGTGAAAAATGGGAAAAAATGCGATTCGAATGGGAAAGTGCGGTGGAGCACGCTTGCACAGTAATTGAAAAATTAATTTTTTCCACACTTTTTAGCACATCTTTTCCAATTTTTAACAAGAAATTGAGTTTTTCAGTAGTTTTTTTCGAAGTTTAAAAAATTTATAAAATGATTTTGAACACTTGTTTCTTTTGTTTCATAACCAAGTATCATAAAACAGCTGTTAGAATTTAGTTTTCCTCGATAAGCACACACTAGTAGGAAAGAAATGTTCTCTGAATATAATCTTGTCAGTGCTGCTCTGTTTTCAATTATTCATTTTTGAATTAATCCGCTATCTCTCGAAATAAGAACCTTAAATTTATTTCTTATCTTCTTCGAATTCTCAAGCCTGGATTATTTATTTTTCTATCATTTATTATTATTATTGTTCCCCCTCGGTCGTTATTAAACACTGCTAGAAAGCTCATCTAATCTCCATCCGATCGATAAAGCATTCGTTATTTTTCCGGAACAAAACAGAAAATCACAAGGCATGTATGATTCATCACGCATGCTTCCGCAACAATAACAACAACATCCCGTCATTTTTCTCGCTTTTTCATCTATTCCCTCCTGCATTTCTCGATTTTTCTTTGACAGAGCCGTCTCGCTTTTTTATCTACTTTATAATTTAAATTTCAATCACTAACTTTCAGTAAAATGAACGCTGTCGCTGCTCCAACCCCGTTCTGTATCAAGCTGGTGGCAACTCAGATGAAGAAGTTGTCCACAGAAAAGCCAGCGATCCTCGAAGTCATTGAGAATATTGAAGTAGAAGAGACTATCAAAGAGAATAAGCAGGAGGCTGCAGAAACCCCAGAGGACGTTGAACTTCTGACATTTGTGGAAGTCTACGAGGAGTTGTGCAAATTCATCGGAATGCTCGGAAAGATTTTCGAGTTTGTCGAGAAGGATGTTCGTGAGAAGATTGATCTTCTCCGTGAACTGCATGCAGCAAATCCAGAAGGATACAAGACAGTGACGACAATGGTTCACAGTGAAAAGCCGATGGATAAGAAGGGAAAGGAGAGTGGAGCTGTGGCGATTTTGCATTTGAATCGGTAGGAAAATTAGAAAATATTCAATCGATTTTTTTGAATTTCAGCGCATTAGAATTCATCGTCGAGTTCATGTATGCAGCAGTTTCGGCGACAAACGAGGATAGTATCCCGAAGATTTGCAAGGAGTGTTACGATGGAACATTGGCAAAGCACCACCCATGGATCATCCGTACCGCCGTCAAAGTCGCCGTTTATACTCTTCCAACTCGCGACAAAATGCTCGAATACATTCGTGGTTCGGCCACCGATGAGTCGTTCGTCAAGTCTCATATCGACGACGTCGTCAATCATGGAAAAGTGGTTCACGCGAGAATCAACACCATCTACACGATCCATGAGCTTCACAAGATCGCTTAGAGCTCTCTCTTTTATCATGTCAGTATGTAATTTATTCATTTTGTTTCCTCCTCTGTGATTTTCTTTACTCGCTTCCTTATCGCATAATGTGCCTTTAAACTTGCAACAAGTATTACTTGCCCCCCAAAAAATCGGTTAACGACGCATTTCAAATAATACGAGATTAATTTTAAATGATGTTTTCTCTCTTTTTCGAATTCAACGGCGGTTCAAAACCCGTCTCTATTATTTTTTCAATACAAATTTTTCTAAAATTCAGGAATTTCCGCACGAATTTTTCAGATGGATAACTCGGAAAATATAGAAGTGACACTGGTCGGACAGCCCTATTCGAATCTGGTGATCTCGCCAAATAACAGGTGAGAATAAGAGCCAATTTCTACTATGTATTAAGATTTCCAGCATCCTCGCCGCCACCACTGGAACCAGCTGTGAGGTGCTCTACGCTGACAAGAAGGGCGATTCGGCGAGACGTGTTATCAAACACGATTCAGATGTGATTGCCGCCTTCTTTCACACAAATGAACGTCTGGTTACTGTCACGGAAAACGGGGAGGTCTCCGAGTTTGAGGCTCAGGAAAGAGGCTTCGAGAAGCTCGTTTCACGACGTGTCACCGCTTTTCCTGTTGTGTGCGCTTTCGCTCAAAAGCCACGCGACGACGATGAGCAAAAAGAGCTAGAATTGTGGCTGGTCGTCAAGAAAAGTGACTCGAAAGAGCACAAAACCTTCGATGTCTGCGTCACTGGAGCCAATGGATCTATTGAGAAAGTCTTCGAAATTCCATCAAACGTCAGAAAAGAGCAAATCGCAATTGCCGATCGAGTCATCTCCTACTGTCATGGATTGGATATTCATTCAGTTATTTTGAAGGAAGGAGATTATTCGGTAGTCAAAGAGACCAAGTACACATCAAAGAACGGAGCAACACACATTGATCCTGAAAAGATCGAATTCGAGCATATCGCTGTGAACGGAAACTTCCTTGTTGCCTCAATCTCAGACGGACGGGTTCTCCAATGGTCGAATTTGAAAACTGCGGGATTATCAGACACTCATCATCGTATTCATTGGCATAAAATGAGCGCTCACGTTGCTATCACCCAGTTCGGCAATGTTTTGTCAGCTGGAGCCGAATGTGTGCTGGCTCGTCATTCAAAAGGTCAAAAAGAGCCGACGTTGTTGCCAAGACTGGCGGCTCCAGTCACTGGATTAGTGCTTTCAGAGGATTCGTCTACTTGTGGACTTATAATGGGTTCGTGGATAGGGTTAAAAGAGTCCAATTCGGCTCCGCGATATTTCAAAACCCGACATCTCGAAACCGTTGAAAATTAGGCTTGAAATTCTAAACATTTTTGACAAGTCAAATTTGCAACGGTTCCGAGATGTCGGTTTTCGAAATGTCGCGGAGCCGAAATTTCAAGTTTCCAAATAAAATTTTGCCAAAAATTCAAACTTTTTTTTTTAATTTTCCAAAAAAATCATTCAAAATCTTATCGATAGCTCTTAGTTTTTCCCTCTAGAACACTCTTTTCGAAATGATCAAACATGATATCTGTGTTTCGAACACAGACATGATGATATATCGAGTTACACGCTCTTATTTGCTCTTTTCTATACCATTCCACTTCTGCTTTCTTCTCGTGGGATACACATGATCTGTGATTATCAGGTGATCATCACAGAGCCTGTGAAATACTACGAAATACTCGTCACTTTTTAAAAAACCACTTGAAAAAGGGTTCAGGAGATCAAAATATTTTTCCATTTCTCAGAAGACAACTCAATTCACACCGTGCTTCTCGCCACAATGGCTATCAAATCGTCACTTTCCACACTGGAATTCTGTCCGAGATCTTTGAATACTGTGTTTTGCAGGTGAGCGCGCCACCGACGCTTCTGCAATTATTCATTTTGATTCCAGAGATCCACTCCGCCTGAAAGAGGTCATTATGAATGGAAAACCGGGAACAATTCAGTGGTTCGATCCGGTCACCGTTACCACCTCAGCTAAAATGCATGTAACACTAGAGAACACAATTGACGGAGACATGAGCACCGGCGGAATTCGTTACGCGTTCCGTGACGTTCTAACCGCTTCATTCACGCCGACGCTTGCCGCTACAATTGAGAAATTCGTGAATTACGACGGAGAGAATCATTTGAGATTCTGGCAGAGAGTTGGAAACGCCACCAAGACAAATCTGGTGGCAAGTGTTGCCGTGCCGAAGGACGTGGTCTTTGTGGCCACGTGTCAGACAACGGCTGCTTCGAGATTTGTGGTAAGTGCCAGGGAATTTTTGGCAATTTGCCGTACAATTTGCTTGCCAGGTGCCTGTGGCAAGCTGCCATTTTTTGTATTCAGTTTGCCATTTTTTGGGCAACCTGTAAGGGAAAATTGCCAAAAACTCCTCCAAAAAATCAATTCCAGAACACTGTAATCACCGCCTCCACCAGTGGAACCATCAGCGTTTGGGATTACACTGACAAAGAAGTTCGTGAAGACTTGGAGCGTAGTAGGAATTGGCAAGAGGCGGAGATTCGATCGATTTCCGACATTCAAGCGGACGGAAAGTTTGCCAGCGCACACGGACAACATGTAGTTCTTTGGAATGTTAAAAATGTAAGAATCGCTAGAATACACAACGTACAATTTGTCATTTCCGATTTTCAGATGAAAGTAATCGACGTGCTCAGTTGCGAGGATGACATCCAAAAAGTGGAGTTCGCCGCCGACGGACGTCATCTGATTGTGTCGACGAAGAAGGGCGTTGTCTGCTGGGACACCCTCTGTTTGCTCGTCGTTTGGCGTATTCAACAATCCGTCGGAATCCACGTCAACTCTATTGGCTGTTTTGCTTTCGACGGGCCACAAGTGATGAGATTCGACGCGGAAAGTGGAAGAGTGCTGGAGACGCTGAAATTCTCTGAGGATATTGATGAGCTCATTGTTATCGAGCAGCGAAAGGCGGCGCTTGTTTATGTTGCCAAGACTGCGAAGGTAAATAATGTAGTAATTGCCCGCAAAAATTGGGTTGTGAACCCGGAAAAACAAGAAAAATAATGGGGTTTTGAATTGGTGTCAATCTGCAAAATTACTGCGTTTGGGGGGAATCGAACCCCCGTCGAATGCTTGGAAGGCATCCATGCTGACCATTACACCACGAACGCCCACATCATCTGCTATCCTTGTGGAAGAAGAGATGTTGGGCGTAGGCGTTGAAAATAACAGGTTTTTGATCATGATGCTTATCGCTATTATCTATTGCGTCGCTCTCTATTTGTTCTTCCACAAGGATAGCAGATGTGAGCGTTCGTGGTGTAATGGTCAGCATGGATGCCTTCCAAGCATTCGACGGGGGTTCGATTCCCCCCGAACGCAGATTTTTTGGTTCTCTTCACGATTTCAAATCTCTCTCATCATGACTTCAAGTGTTCTACCATTCTCATTCCAGGGAATCCTGTGCAACCGTCCCGGTACCATCAGAAGCAAGGGAAAAGGCTCAGAAATCTCCGACCCGAAAACTCCATTCAATCAACTCGCCCGCTCTTCCTCCGTCTCCTCCACGCCGAGAACCTCTTCCGATCAACAATTCGTTCGTCAACCACGCCCTGAAGCGGCTCGTCTCTTCTCGGGTCCCGTTCATCAGCTACCTCCAATCTCATTCATTGCTCCACTATTCATTGAGAAATCCCTTCTTCCCCCGCCGATTCGTTCTTAGAATATATATTTTTTAACTTCATTTGATTCTCAATATATTCTGGATGATTCATTGTTGTTTTATTTCTTTATTCCCCCCGTTTTTCTCTCCCTTACCACCTTCTATTGTTATCACATATTGTTGTTTCGTTTTGTTGATTTGATTTGATTTTCTTTTTTTTCGCAGCTTCTGAATCTTTTTTTATATCAATGTTTCGTACAGTAGGGTGCAGTCTTGTGGCTCCGCGGCATTTCGAAATGTCACGGAGCCCAGTTTTGTAGTCAAGATATAGTGTTTCCCAACACTTTGACTCAGATTTTCGAAACTCTTATTTTCGAAAAAAGCGGTTTCGATTTGCTCTTCCGAGCTCACAGATCGGCTCAAAAGTTGTTGCAAATAGAGCCCAGTCAATAGGTCAATAATACAGGTTTTTCTGTTTTCTTCTCCTTCCACCTCAAGTGTCAATTCGTTCCCCATTTTGCTTTTCCACCCAATATCCTTCCCAACCAACAAAAAAAAGTTCTGGAATGTTCTGTGCTCTGGCTTCCCCCCTTCCCTCCCCCTAGAAGTTTCGAAATCAATATCTGGGAGTTCCGAAGGGGCGTGGTCTCACATCCTTCGAAATGAGTCGTCCACCCACACGCGCAAAAATCAACACTAACCTGTGAGGAAATAGTGTGGCAGATCGGGGAGACGCAGAGATCCGCAACGGGATATAAAGAGCTCAATGAGCAACAAGACAGGACATCACACAAATAGAAATGAGATTTTTGAATTTTTGGGTGACACTTTCTTTTTGACTTTTTCTAAAATTCGGGTTTGAGCTACTTTTTCTTGATGAATTTTGTCTGTCTGTCTCTTTGTTTTTCCGTCTGTCACTTCGAAAAATTTTCATAAATTACCAGCTTAGGGTTACTGCACTTCCTGCCCGCCGCTACATCAGAAAGTGCGCCCTATTGGACGAATTTTGGCGAAACTGTATTTTTATCAATGTCCCTAAAAATATACGAGTTCTAAACGAGAGAGTTTTCCCGCCACGTGAAAATATTTGGCGCCACGTAAAGTTCAAACGGCCGCCAACATTCTCGCGTTGAATACTCAATCAACGACATTGTAAGCAGCGAAATTGTCTAATAGGGCGCACTTTCTGATGTAGCGACCGGCAGGTAGTGTTACTGTTCAGACAGGCCCTAGTTGAACAGCGCAAGCTGCATAGCACTGTAATTTCAGAGCAGCATATCTCGGTTGACTTCGAAGCTAGCAAAAAATGTACAATTAGTAAAATGCTGGAAATCTTCTGCTTAACATTTCTTCAGTTGACCACTTTTTGATAGATTCAACGGTAACTGAGATATGTTTCTCTGAACCTACGGTACTCTCATCACTTCATTCAATCCTGTAATTGTGCTGTATTTTCAGAGCGGTATATCTCGGTTGTATTTGAAGCTATGAAAAAACGATCAACTAGTAAAATGTTCAAAATGTTTTGCTCAACATTTCTTCAGTTGACCACTTTTTGATAGCTCTAAAAGTTACTGAGATATGGTGCTCTGAACATAAAGGCCTCTACCCCAAAACTCGGAGCATTATCTTTGGAACTTTCTCCGACACTTCTATTTTTTTTGGCCCTTTTTTTTCTAGCTTTTTATTCTCCACCACCATTTCTTACAGAATCTAATTTCCAGTTCTCAGTCCCACCGTAAAAATGTCCCAAAGCTATCACCGTCCAAGACCAGCTGGAATGGCCGGAGCCATTTTGGACAAGCAGGCAAACAAGTTCAACGATGTGGAGGCTGGATATTTGTTGGAATGGATCAGGGTTAGTCGATTCACGTGGACGAGTTGGGGCTGAAAATTTGTAGACAGTTACCGTAAATCCTGTGATAGAGGACCCCTCTCTAGTGCCCCTCACTTTCGAAACAGCAAGCCAACCCGGGTACTGTGTGTTCGGAGCATCATATCTCAGTTGTCTTAGAAGCTAGAAAAATATATTCAACTAGAAAAATATTCAAAATGTTTTGCTTAACATTTCTTTAGTTGACCATTTTTTAATAGCTCCAATGGCAACTGAGATATAGTGCTCCGAGCATTCAGTGTTCCAAAATGACGGGTCGCAGCCTGTGAATAAAAGCCCCCACCACAACTTAGTTTTTGATGAAATGATATCACTTTATTTGCTCATCGCCCATCCATCCGATCAATAAATCTCTGTTTGCAGGATTTGACAAAAGAGGAAATCGACTGCGAACCATCGCGCGACAACTTTCGCGAGCAACTCAAAGACGGCTCAAGACTTTGCAAGTGAGTGTCCCTTCTCTAATAAAAAAAGAAAGAAAAAAGAAAGAAAGAGAACAGTGAAGAGTAAATAATGCGACAAAAGTGTTCGTGAGATTTCGGGTGATCTGTTATCATGTTTCGGGGTGAAAGCAACAGAACAAAGTGGGATATGACACGTAGACAACATAGAGAAGCATAGAAGTGAACCTTCCCAATTTTAGAATTCTATATAAATAGCACTCATGTTCAGAGCAGTATATCTCGGGTCCCTTTGAAGCTATCAAAAAGTGGTCAACTAAAGAAATGTTAAGCAACACATTTTAAACATTTTACTAGTTGATTACGTTTTGATAGCTTCAAAGATATTCGAGATATACTGCTCTGAACATAGACCACCAAAAGCTATGCGGCCGATTGGGTATGGCATAGTCAGAGCAGCATATCTCGGTTACCGTTAAAGCTATAAAAAAGTGGTCAACTAAAGAAATAATCAGCAAAAAATTTTGAACATTTTAGTAGTTGATAATATTTCTCTAGCTCGTAAGGCAACTGAGATATGATGCTCTGAACATAGCGTGCGCTAGGATTTACTGTACTCTTTACTAGCTCAACTGACTTTTGAGATACGAAAAAGTGATCAACTACAATCTTGCTGACAACTTTTTTATATCTTCTCTGTTAACTTTTCACAAACTGGTTCTCTACATCCTGTTTCTCAAAAGTTCAAATGCGCTCCATTACAAATTTCAATTCTTTCAGACTGGTGAACGCAATTCAAGAGGGAAGTGTGAAGAAGATCATGAAGCCAATCTCCAACTTCAACTGCCTTGAGAACATCAACCAGTTCACCAATGCCGCCAGAAAGTTGGGAGTGAAGGATGAGGAGACCTTCCAATCCGTCGATTTGTTCGATGGCCGTGACCTCTTCTCCGTCACCGTAACCCTTCAAAGTTTGGCGAGAAAGGTGGAGAAATTGGGAATCGCCCCACCAAAACAAGTCTCCAAGGACCAAATCGTCAATATGTAATTGGTTTTTTTTTGTCTTAATTGTGATTTTTTTGTGCTTTTTTCACTTTTATCTTCCTGCCCCTTCCTTCTCAAGTTTTAATTTTCAACACAACAACCAAATTTATAAAAGGAGTAATAAATTATTTCGGCTCTATTCTTTCTATTTTACAAGTGCCTGGCTAGGCTCCGCGACATTTCGAAACCAGACATCTCGAAACCGTTGAAAATTAGGCTTAAAATTTTCAGATTTTTCGAATCGATCTTGATTGATTTTGCGGAAAATTAGGAAAAAATAAAATGTTCAATTTTTTTTGAATTAATAATTTGACCGAAAATATGAATTCCTGCGAAAACTGTTGGATTTTTGTATTCCCACCGAAAATCTAGAACTTGCGAATCGCCGCCGAAATTCTGGATTTTTTGAATTTCCGTCAAAACTTTTGATTTTTCTGGATTCCCCCCAATATGTTTTGATTTTTTTGAATTCTCGCCAAAATTTTTGATTATCGTCTTTTTTCTAGTAAATCAATTGCTATTTCTCACTTGCTAGAATAATATATATTATGCTCTTTCGCTATAGTTGATCTTCTGCTATGAAATGTTGCTCAGTTGCTATTTCTCATTTGCTACTGTGTCTCAGTTGCTATTGAACAATCTCATTTGCTCGAGACATTGATATTTTGCTAAAAACATGGATCATTTGCTATGAATATTGTCCGTGCTACTAGCAACTGAGGCGCCCAACTTTATTTGGATATAGCAAACGAGAAAACGTCAAATAGCAAAAGATCATATTCTAGCAAGTGAGTATTTGCCCTTTCTTCCGGCCTATTTCCGGCTTGTTTTCGACTTATTTCCTGCTTACTACCGGCAAATGCTCACTTGCTAAAATATGCTCTTTTGCTACTATGAGATGTTGCTCAGTTGCTATGTTGCTATCGGTGAAAAAGGTACAACTGATCTCTTTATTCTCATTGTATCACACAATACAAAAATAGGCACAATTCGTTCTCTTCATTCCTTCTTCTTCTCGTCATTTCTCCTCACTTCTTTCCCTTCTCTTCACTCTTCACTTTCTCTTCGCTAGTTCCTCCTCCCGCGTCGGTCTTCTCATTCTTATCGTCTTTAATGTCTCCAGTGATTTGCTCCTGACCCATTCCACCCGCCTTATCCTGATCCTCTCGTCGTTTCTCGAATTCTTCGGGTTTTAGCTGAACAAAACTGAGCTCCAACATTCGATTCACAATCACAACGGCCGCATAGTTGTGGAGTTCGTCTTGGTAACGAGACGCCGAGAAGACAGTGATGAGGCGGCGATCGGCGAAGAAGGCGTAACCGTATTCGACTACCTGGAAGTAGTTATATGATAAGAGAGCGCAGAGAAGCTAGAGTGTCTAGCTTCTATGATAAGAGAGCGCAGAGAAGCTAGAGTGTCTAGCTTCTATGATAAGAGAGCGCAGAGAAGCTAGAGTGTCTAGCTTCTCTGCGCGCGCTCTCTCTCTCTCTCTCTTTCTCTCTCTCTCTCCCCTCTCCCCCTCTCTCTTCCCCTTACCTGATGAGCACGAATAATCAAGTCGATATCGAGTCGTTTGCACAGATCATCCACCTCCTTCTTTCCAAAAACATGAGAAATTGCTCGAATTTTGTTCGGCTGAAACCCATTCGCGTCCTTCTCCGGATCCGCCCACAGCAGGTCACACGCCAACGGATTCGATTTGGCAGTTTCAAGTGGAAGACCGATTCCACGAATGTCGTCCAACGACTTCAGATGTGGGGAGATTCCTGGAATTGTTGAAGTTGAAGAGGCTACAGACAACAAACTACAACTGTGGTAAATCCTGTGGTGCAGTACTGTATGTTCAGTGCAGCATATCTCAGCTGCCTTTGAAGCTATCAAAAAGTGATCAACTAAAGAAATGTTCAGCAAAGCATTTTGAACATTTTACTTGTTGAAAATTTTTTGATAGCTCTTAAGACAACCGAGATATGCTGCTCCAAACATGAAGTAATGAGTGAGCCTCCCCGCCGGTATCCCCAATAAAAGGTAGGCGGCTCGAGAAGTACAATAACTCATTCAGTGATGAAGATATCAAAAAGTTGTCAACTACAAACTTGTTCAGCCAAAAATGTAACACATATTTGTAGTTGACTATTTCTTTGTAGCTCTGACGACAGGTGAGATACTGCCTGTCAAATCACCGTAAGCCTTGTAATAGAGGCTCACCCAGTACTGTACGCCCAGTGCAGCATATCTCAGTTGTCTTTGGAGCTATCAAAAAGTGGTCAACTAACAAAATACTAAAAATGTTTAGCTTAACATTTCTTTAGTTGACCACTTCTTGATAGCTCTAAAGACAACCGAGTTATGCTGCTCTGAAAGTAGGGTACAGGCTTGATTTGTATAATTTAAAGTACAGGATGTGTTCAAGCGGCAAATGCTCAAGTGCTATAGTGTGATCTTGTGCTATGTGCCAATTTTCCAAAATTTGGCTCTTGTGCTATTGATCAATTGCTATTTCGACCTGTCTCATGTGCTATGGCTTAAGTAGCACATGAGGCATCAGTCATGGCAAAAGAGCCGAAAAAATTGATAAAATAGCACTTGATCCAAAGCACAAAGGCAAGAATAACACATGAGACAATAGCACTTGATCACCCCCATAGCACTTGAGTATCTTTTAAAACTGCAAACTACACACCTCCATGCATACAAAGAATCCGTTTCGAGACGATCGCCGCCAATGGCATATACGTGAAGACTTGATTAAAATGATTGTAGATCTTATCCGGCACGTCGGCAAGACATCCGACCCTGTAGCGTTCCTTGATCTCAGCGTAAAATCCATAGTTTCTGAAACAAAGTACGCCCCATTGATAATTTTTTGAAATCTGAGCTCGTTACTTGTTAATCGCCTTCAACTCATGATTTCCTCTTAATAGGTGAACTTTTTTGGGGACCGCCAATTTGAGTGCGAATAGAAGTGTGATGACTTCCACCGAGTGACGACCACGATCAATATAGTCACCGAGGAACAGGTACTGGACTTTGGTGGGTGCTCCGCATGACTGGAATAATGGGTTACTGTATAGGTTTTCACTTGCTAGAATATGCTCTTTTTCTATAGTTGATCTTCTACTATGAGACGTTGCTCAGTTGCTATTTCTCATTTGCTATTGTGTCTCAGTTGCTATTGAATCATCTCATTTGCTTAAGACATTGATCTTTTGCTAGAAGGATGGATCACTTGCTATAAAAGCTACTAGCAACTGAGAAATTCAATAGCAACTGAGCCACTCAGTTAGTTGAGTATAGCAAATGAGAAAAAGTAAAATAGCAGAAGATCAACTAAGGCAAAAGAGAATGTTCTAGCAAGTGAGTATTCCCGGCTTATTTCCGGCTTATTCCCGGCTTATTTCCGGCTTATTCCCGGCTTACTTCCAGCAAATGCTCACTTGCTAGAATATACTCATTTGCTATAGTTGATTATCTGCTACGAGACGTTGCTCAGTTGCTATTTCTCAGTTGCTATCGAATTATCTCATTTGCTTAAGACATTGATCTTTTGCTAGAAATATGGATCATTTTCTATAAATATGCTCCGTGCTACTAGCAACTGAGGCACCTAATCTTTTGGGAATAGCAAATGAGAAAACGTCAGATAGCAAAAAATCAACTATAGCAAAAGATCTTATTCTAGCAAGTGAGCATTTGCTCTTAATTCCGGCCGAATTCCGGCCTATTTCCGGCCTATTTCCGGCTTAATTCAGTCTTATTTCCGGCTAATTTCCGGCTTACTTCCGCCAGCTGCTCACTTGCTAGAATATGCTCTTTTGCTATAGTTGATCTTCTGCTATGAGATGTTGCTCAGTTGCTATTTCTCATTTGCTATTGTGTCTCAGTTGCTACTGAATTATCGCATTTACTTGAGACATTGTTGTTTTGCTAGAAACATGGATCATTTGCTATCAATATGATCCGTGCTACTGGCAACTCAGCCAGTCACTTCTTTGGGTATAGCAAATGAGAAAACGTCACATAGCCAAAATCAACTATAGCAAAAGAGCATATTCTAGCATGTGAGTATTTGCTCTTATTTCCGGCAAATACTCACTTGCTAGAATATGCTCTTTTGCTATAGTTAATCTTCTGCTATGAGATTTTGCTCAGTTGCTATTTCTCACTTGCTATTGTGTCTCAGTTGCTAGACATTGATCTTTTGCTAGAAACATGGATCATCTGCTATAAATAAGTTCCGTGCTACTAGCAACTGAGGCACCCAATTTTTGGGGTATAACAAATGAGAAAACGTCAAATAGCAAAAGATCAACTATAGCAAAAGAGGAAATTCTAGCAAGTGAGTATTCCCGGCTTTGTCCCGGCTTATTTCCGGCCTATTTACTGACTGACTCACATTAAAAATACGAAGCAAATCACTATATTGCCCATGGGTGTCTCCACAAATATTCATCGGTGCCTGTAGTTCTAGAAGCGGTTGAGCCGGTGATTTTGGTGGGGTCGCTGATGTGGCTGTAGTGGCCGATGGCTTATGATCCGGTGGCGTTGTGTAGTATTTCATGACGCGGTTTAGAAGAATATGCAGGTCGGAGTGCTGTAGTTTCTAGTTTGTAGTCTTAGCTAGAACCTAAAAAAAACCTACCTCTATTTTGACTCCTTTCACATTGCCGGGCGTGTTGATTCTCAAAAGTTTTTTGATAAGAGCAGAGAGTTTGAATTTGAGCTCATCGGCCTCTGTGGTGTTCCACTGGCCTGCATCTGATACTCTCTGTAATTAGAGTGTGTCTGGCATCTCTGCGTCTCGCTTACCTTCACTGGATGAGCTGGTGCTGGAGCCGGTGGAGTTGGTGTTGAAGAGCTGCTTGGAGGGGCGGATGACGGTTGAGAAGCACTCATTCGACGTTTCGATGAAGAAAGATTTGATGAAATGTCTCACAAACAATACGAATTTTGAGTGAGGGTTGAAATGAGTAATAAATTTGTTGTGGAAGAGATGGAAGAAGGGGATAGGAAGGACGTGGGAGTATAGGAAAAAGTTCACGTAGAAATGAGGTACCGTATTTTCAAAGCAGCATATCTCAGTTGTCTTTAAAGCTATCAAAACGGTTTCAACTAGTGAAATGTTTAAAATATTGTGCTTAATATTTCTTTAGTTGACCATTTTTTGATAGCTTCAAGGGCAACCGAGATATAGGGCTCTGAACATACAGTACAGGATTTACAGTTAGAAAATGACTGAAGTCGAGAAAAAAAAAGTTCTTCCATCAAAATATTACGTTGAACAATCTAGGTCTTGACGGCCGCAATGACAAGGTGGCCTAGTTTTTTCGAATTAGCCGGCGGCGTCCTCAATCGGAACATTCTGAAAGAATAGAACAGATGACTATAAGCACTATCGATGAGAGCCATGGCCTAGCTTTTCAAACTCGGCGGCCGACTATCATCTTCTGTATGAAGCTAATAGCAATGTGTGATGAGTCAACAAAAAACAGGAAGAAAGAAGACAACAGAAAACCGACCACGAAGCCGAGAAAACCCCAATCTCGAAACCCAAACCAAACGCAAAACGGGAGGGTGGAGGCTAACGAGTAGCCTCCACCCTCCCGTTTTATACTTTAGGACATTAGTGAAAATATTTATTTACAAGGACAAAGTCATACAAAGCGAATATAAAAAGCAAAAAAATTAAGAATCATCGGAGTGCTCGGAGCGGGTCTCCTCCTTGGCATCCTGCTGTTCCTGAGTAGTGCCATCAGAAGATCCTTGTTCTCCTGCGACCAACTTCGCGACTCGCTCGAAGAACTTTTTGCGCTTCAGAGTCACTTCTGGGTCCGAATCGCGACCAACGACTGAAAATTGGATTGATTATTCAGAGCTCGTGCACTACAACTCAACAATACTCTAGTAATTTTACGTCTATCTTACCTTCTTCCTTGAGAATTCCAGCAGAGGTCCCGGGCCCTTCTCCGGCGACCTTCTTCACCAGCTCGAAGAATTCTCGACGTTTCCGAATGGCGTACTCCTCGGCAGCCGTTTTCTCGGCGCTCTCTGAAAAATTGAATTGATTAATGTGGGAATTTTTCTGATCTAGGCTCGCTTACCCTTCTCTGACAGAGCTTTCTTCAGAAGCTCTTCAGCTTCGAGAAGATCTTTGACGGCCTGGTAGAATTGGTGGCGCTTTTGATCCGCATCAAGAGGAGCTTTTCCACGTCCTTTCTCCTCCTCCTCCACTTGGGTTTTCCAAATAGCGAGCTCACCCATGAACTCAAGAGAGAACTCCAACTTCCTTCCAGTGATTGGCTCGAAGCTCTTGGGCTTCCCTGCGTTCTCTGGAGCAACATCCTCCTTGACATTCGGATTGCTAGCATCACCGTCCCTGAGCGAACTTCCAATGTCAGCCTCCTTCTTCAGAGCTCCAGTGACCGAGCTCCTGACATCAGTCTTTGCAGCTCCAGACAGAGGTCCTCCAACGGACTTCTCTTCTCCCGAGCCTTCGGCCTCTCTTGAGCTCTCATTCTCTCCGGAGCCAAGTCCCCCGACCGGACTGGCAGCTGAAAATTTGATTAATTATCTTAAAGCTCTCAATTGAATACAAAGTTCAGACCGAAACATTTTCTCACCTCTCAACTCTCCAGATCCATCCTTGGCAGCCTCCCCAGAATCCATCTCCGTCTCCTCCTTGACTTCCTTGAGGCTCTCCATGCGAAGGTCACCATCGCCATCTGAAAATTAACTATCAAACTCCGTCATCTTTTTTTCCTTACCTTGGTCCTCCTCGGCCCCAAGCATCATCGACTTCCTTCTCTCGTCGGCCACTTCCTCTGAAAATGGAAAAAAGATTCAGATGATCATGTGCTAGTGGTTGTTCTTACTCTTGACCATATTGAGGAGTTCCTGGTTTTCGGGGAGACAGTCTTCCGTGCCGACTGAGACGGCACGCTTGAATGCGCGGTGCTTCATCTCGTTGTGCAGGGTTCCCATTCTGAAAAAAAGAGAGATGAAAGTGAACGGAGAGTACAGGGAAGTGACAAAGAAACGAGAAAAATATAGAGGTGCAGTTCTATTGAAGGGTTTTTGGAGTATATTGGTACAGTAGTTATGAAATGATCTTTTTTCTGATAGCTAGTGATCATTTCAATCAGAGAGGTTTAGACAGAGAGGCTATAAAAGGGCGGAGTTTCTTCCTCAGTTTTTTTCTTTGTTTTGAAAGAAACCCCGTCCCTATTAAGAGACTATTCTCGAAAACGATCATGACTCAGGAAGCGAAAACCGTTTTTCTTTCGAAAACAAATGGTACGGTAGTTATGTAATGAGGAATAGAATGATGATTAATAGAGATGCATTAGCAATTTTATAGGACTCCAGAACAAAGTGCCCAATCATCAGTTGAGTCATCATCTATCACTGCGGAGTGAGGGGCATATGGAGGGAGGCACACAGAGAGGCCTGACTAATTTCTCAGTACTGTAGTGATCAGGTTCGTAGAAATTAGGTTTCATTGAACTTCCATTGTGATCATATGCAATCATTCGAAACATTGTCTCCCACCAGAGAATTTCAGACATAACAGAAAAGGGCGGAGCATATTTCCCAACCAATCAGGAACGTTCTGAAGTCCGGAGCGGTGCTGCTTCTTATTGTCTATTTGAAACGAAAGAGCTGAGGAACAGAGGCTACTAACAAGATCAGAAAGCTTTGTGATGAATGCGATTTAGGAGAGGCTTAAAATATTGCCCATCAGAAATGAGGCTCCATTGGTTTCCAGATTTTTCGTGCTTTTTTTCTATAAGCTTTGAGTTATTACTGTAACTATGTAATGAGAAATAAAGTGATGATTAAGAAAAACGTATTAACAATTTCTAGGACTCCAGAACAATGTGCCCAATCATCATTGAGTCATCATCTATGGAGGGAGAGGCACACTGAAAAGCGTGACTAATTTCTTAGTACTGTAGTGATCGCTCTTTTATTTGATCATCAAGTTTTGGTCTATTTATCACTAGAGAGTTCTGAGACAATATAAAAAGGGGCGGAGCTTATCTAACCAATCAGGAACAGACGGAACAGCGTCGAAACGAATCTTACTGTACATAAGACACCAAAAATCATGGATGGACAAAGGAAGAGTCTTAGAATCAGAGGCTACTAGAAAGAGCTATATGGTGAATAAAAGTTTAGAGAAGCGGTGTCTCTATTAACTCAGAGGCCTCAAGACATAGCCAGTTAGGAATGAGATTTTCGGAATTCCTAGCCTTTTTTCTAAAAACTGATAGTCGAAAAACAACTTCTATAAAAACTAGATAGCCTAATTTTCTACAAGATGAAGGTTCTAGGCTTCCAATTCTGTTTCGTTTTGGTTGAAATACGATAACTGAGAGTCATCTGAATTTCCTCAGCAGTGAAACGTTGTTGTAAGCTCGGCTCGTCCTTCTGGTTGCTTCAAAATTGGATTGCACTAAGAGAAGTTTCTACCAGTACGAAAAGAAGGTGAAAGAGTGAGTAGAAAAGATACTGCTAGCAATATCCATAGAAGAAAATCAAAAGAAAAATAGGACAGGAGAGAATTTGGTAGAAGTGTGCCAGAAACTGAAATGTGATGTTTTCCATCCACTGGTTTCTCCTATTTATACTTCAATTCGTTCCACAGTATGAGAGATTTGGAAGCGTTAGATAGTCAGAAAAGGGGCGGGGCTTAGGTCTCAGTTCTGTAACAATCAGTCCTAATAGCAAGATACCTCTTGAATTTGAGAGGTTTCAGACGGACTTTCAGGGGCGGAGCTTCTTTCTCTGTCTATCAGAATTCATAGTGATCGTTTGGCTCGGAGAGGTTTCAGACGGACTATGGGCGGAGCTTCTTTCTCAGCTTTTTTCTTTGTTTTGATCAAAACTCCTACGCTATTCAAGGAACTATTCTCGAAAACAATCATGACTCAGGAAGCGAAAACCGTTTTTCTTTCGAAAACAAATTGGTACGGTAGTTATGAAATGATGATGATTGACCACCATGAATATGCCCCCAGAGCGATCCAAATGATCTGATGTTTGATTATTTCATGAGCTGAATCACCATTTGTTACTGGAGAGGGGGCTTTTAGGGGCGTGGCTTAGTTCTCAGATCTGTAATGATCAGAAATCATCGAGTTTCTTGGCTTCCAGAATGTTTCGTTTGATCTTTGATTTTGTGTTTTGATCATCAGGAGCGAAGAGATTTAAGTATACGTGTGATGGGCCGGGCCGGGCCGGGCCAAGCCGGACCAGCCCGCGTCTTGCCATTATAAGTTTTCAAGGGCCTGCTACTGACACTAAGATTTGATAAATCGGGAAAAAATACGTCTGAATTTTCGTTGCTACCCCGTACTAGAACTGGCCAGATTAGAACCTGGTACTTCCGAAGCATCTGACAACTTAAAAAATTAAGGAAATGTATAAGACCACATTGTCATATTCTGTACAAAAATTCAGCACCGAGCCGTAACCGGGAGCCTAAATAGGGGCTAGTTCTGGCACGGGACAGTTCTAATACGGAACAGTTCCAATTTTCGGGTTCACTAGGATCAGAAATTTGTTTCAGATTTCTAATTTTAGTTCCCTGATTTTTAGGAATTTTCATTAAAAGAACTGACGTTTTTTTAATCCGAGCCTCCGGCTCTTATCTGCCGGACCGACATTTCATCTGTAATTTTTGTAATAACCAGAAATCCTTGAGATTTTTCTTCCAGAATTTTCAATTAGATCTCTATTTTGGTTCTGATATCAATGTGAATCGGAGAACTTTAAGACAATCTGTAAGGGGTGGGGCTGAACGACAGCCCTTGTTCCTCATAGCTTCATATCTGTCCAATTCAGGCCCGGACCTTTTTCTCATTTTTTATAAAAAATTGGTGTTTTCAAATTGAAAATGCTTGTTTTTTTCTCAAAAGCATGTTATTCACCGGAAAAAGCCTTTTTCAATTCAATTTTCAGTTAAGAAAATTTCCCTTCCTCTGACCCCGGGCTCACTGGGCCGAGCCGAACCGGGCCAGGGCTGCGCCGCATTTCGACCAGCTTGTGTAGCTTTTCCTCAGCTTTTTTCTTTGTTTTGAACAAAACTCCTCCATTATTCAGGGGACTATTCTCAAAAACAGTCATGACTCAAGAAGCGGAAACCACTTTTTTTTCGAAAACAAATCTTACGGTAGTTATGAAATGATGATGATTGACCACCATGAATATGACCCCAAAGCGATCCAAATGGTCTGATGTTTGATTATTTCAGGAGCTGAATCACCATTTATCACTGGAGAGGGGGTGAGTGATCACTTGGATCCGAGAGGTTTAGACAGTCTTTCAAGGGGCGTGGCTTAGTTCTCAGATCTGTAATGATCAGAAATCATGGCTCCCAGAATGTTTCAAAACACGAGGGATTTTAGACGTTAGACAGTCTGAAAAGGGGCGGGGCTTGTTGCTCAGTCTATCAGAATCGTATAAAAGGCTCTGTTTTCTTCTCATTTCCATTCAGACCCTCAGTTCCGAATGTTCTCCTTCCTCCGTCGCAAGCCGAAGGGACAGAGAGCTCGCCTTCTAACTCAGTCCTTCTCCAGTCCTCTCCACTTGCAAGAGGAAGACGATGGCACTGAAGTGTCCGATGATTTCCTCTACACCTCCAATGCATCCCTCAACCCGTCTGGAAACGAGATGCACGTTGAGCTCCCATTGGCATTGGTGCAGGAGAGTCATGTGTCCACCTGTACTATCATGATGGAACCGGAAGGACACTATAAGAGTAAGAACCCTTTTGAAAAGTTTTTTTTTAACTCAGCGATTATTTCAGAGATTGGAACCAAGTCTTCGATGTCTAGCTCCAAGGACACCAAGCAAGAAGAAGCTCCAACTCCTGCTCCACGCACCGCCTTCTTGACCAAGGGAGTCACCGTCAGAATCTCCAGTAAACCGGATGGTGAGTAACCGTCATGAAGATAGGGCTGGGCAAAAACGAAAAATTTCGAAACAAGCTATGTTTATTGGAATTTTTTGGAGCTAAAAACCCGAGAAAAAAGTTTTCTTTGACTTAAAAGGAACGGAGCCAAAAAAAGCCTAGCTTCAAAAATCACAACTATAAAAATTTCCAGGCGACCTCACCATTGGCACAAAACCGTCGTCATCGATTCTCCCATTCCCGACCATTACCCAATTTACCAGGGTTAACAATTGGGAATTCAACGTCCTTGTCGACGTGCCAGTGCCAAAAGACCTGGAAACCGACATGGCTCGCCTCAAGAGAGAGGTCGATGATAGTTTCGATTTTGTTCTCCAAGCAGCCGATGTTATCAAGACGGCATTCGAAGTCATCGGTAACTATTAGTTTTGAATTCAACAAGTTATTATTCAAGTTTCAGAGAGCCATGCTGTTAAAGAGGCACACCTGAAAATCTTGGAGGTTCAGAAAGCGATGGAAAAGCAGAAAATGTTGAAGGATGGTCAGGGTCAATCGAGTGGAGCTGGTACTTCTGAGAAGGTAAGTTAAGTTTACAAGGGAATTTTTTTCGCGCATATGTTTGGAACTTTCTAAAAATTGGTGTTCTGAAAGTAAATGCTTCTGTGATTGGGTTTTGAAATTTCAAGCCCTCACTGGAGCCTGAGAGTCTGGAAATGTTTACTTGAATATCTGGCCCCGCCCCCTTATTTACGAAGCATTGTCGACGTGGCGATTTCAGATCAAGATTTCCAGACTCCCAGGCTCCAGTGAGGGCTGTAAATTTCAAAATCCACTTACAGGAGCATCTACCTCCAGTCCTCCAGTTTATAGAACATTCCTAATCCAGGCGAAAAATTCATTCCCTTGTTAGTAAAACACTTCATACTGCCGTATAAAAACTATCAATTCCAGGTTCCGATCAAGCCTCCGCGTGGCCAAGCTGCTCAGGACAAGGACGCATCCCATTGATCGGATGGTGCCTACTGAATGTTCCTTTGGTCCTAATCGTTTAATTTTAAATTATTTTTTTCGCTTCAAAGTTGACTGCTCTTCTTTCATCATTACTTCTTCAATGTCCACTTTTTTGTTTCTTGATTAAGTATTTTGTCTAAACTTACCTGAATAAAATAAAAAAGATCATATTTTAAGCTTGATAGCTGTTTTCCGGCACCAATACCTTTTGGCAGAGCTGTCAGACGGCCGGCCGCGGATAACTAAATCGGGCCGTCCTTCTGCCAAAATGCTCAGTTTTTCATGCTCTACAAGACCGCACTTTACATCGAGAAGGTCCCATCGCTAGGAAGCAAGATAAAAAAAACGACCGCGGCTGAAAAAAGCCCGATTTGACAGCCCTGTCTTTTATTGAGTTTCTTTTTTTTTTGAATAATGAATGGAAAAAGCAATTTATTTAGTGATCAATATGTTTATTTTTTTATCGACAGCTGTGAAAGCTTTGATTCATATACACATAATGATTATTCTTATTCTTTGTATGAGATTCCTTCGTGAAGTTGTTGAGATCTCTTTTCCATTATGCCGCGATTTTCTTTTTTGAAGAATTGATTTGAATTGTGTTTTGATTTACTGCAGAACAGGATACAACTCGTCTCCATCCGCAATTTCTTCTTGAATAGCTTCTTCGTTTCCTATATTACCATTGTTATCGATTCCAGGAGAAGTTTCGGCATCGACATTTGGCTCTTCTTCAGAATTTATATATGGCCCAGCATACACAGGGCCTTGATCCGGTATAAAATCATCGTTGTTATTATTGTTATTATTGTTGTTGTTGTCGTTATTATTATCCATTGCAGGCTCCTCGTCCACAATTTGCTCCACATCTTCTTCTTCTACGTTATTGTCCATTTGGTTAGGTAAGTGACTCCCGTTGTGTACTTCACCGTAATCAGTGTTGCACGGAACGCGAAAAAAATTTCCGCCGGAAACGGAAACGGAAATATTTCGAAAAAAAATTTCCGTCGGAAACGGAAACGGAATTTTTTCAAGAAAATATTTCCGCCGGAAACGGAAACGGAAATTTTCCGGAAAAATTTCCGCGGAAACGGAAACGGAAACGGAAATTTTTGAAGCAACATGAAAAAAAGGCAAGAAAAGTACCGAAATCATGTGCTTCAGAAAAAAATGGTGTCATGAAAGCATTTTAAAACGTGAAATATACAGATTTTTGGAAAATTATAGCATCGAAATACCTCAAAAAAAAATTTTTTTTTTTCGGAAATTTCCGTTTACATTTCCGGCGGAAAAGCAAATTTCCGCCGGAAACGGAAACGGAAAATTTGCAGAAAAATATTTCCGCCGGAAACGGAAACGGAAATTTCCGCCAAAAAATGCCGCGGAAACGGAAACGGAAACGGAAACGGAAATTTCCGTGCAACACTGACCGTAATCGTCTGGCTCGATTGGTGGTACTGACAGGTTCTGGAAAATTATTTTATTTGGTTTGTTGCTATCTTTCTCTTCCCCAGAATGCACATTGCGGTATACCAAAACTTCTGTTCCAATCAGCATATCTCAGTTGCCTTTCTTGCTATCAAAGGGGAAAAATGACCATGACTCATATAAACACACCAAGTCTATGCACACCTAGTGACCATAAAATGATAGTTCTAACTAGAGTTCCACAAAAAGCTGAATCATGAAGCAACACGCAAATTTTCAGAGAAGCAGATTGGCGGTATGCTGAATCAGAACTGTCCCGAATCAGAACTTTTTCCTAATCAGATATCTTGAAAGTGGGCGGAGCTAGGAAAATGTTGTCAACTACAAACCTTCTTAAAATTAAATTTAGAGCAAGTTTTCAGTTGACAACTTTTTTCTAGCTCCGCCCACTTTTGAGATATGGACAGTTCTGATTCGGGACAGTTCTGATTCAAGAAAGTTCTGATTTAGCATACCGCCAGCTGATTCATCTGAATCTTTTCTGACTAGGGACTCGACGTCATGCTTCATTCTGCTTCATTTTGAATTTCGAGTCAAGATTCAAAAAGTTCATAATTCTTCATTGTAATCTTGAAAATTTACACTGGACAATGATTTTTTGTGCAAAATTAGAGCAGAAAAAGACATTTTTCAAACAATCAAAATTCCAAATGAACTTTTTGAAGCCTAATGAGTTTTGCGCGCGGAACCCTAAATCTAACCGCGAAAAATGACCGGTTCTCGAGATATGACGGTTTTAAAGTCAACCACATGACATCTTCAAGCAAGCGGTTTTGACCCTTGTGAGTTCGAACCTCACTGAAGTTTTGGTTTTCGTTTTTTTTTTCGGGAAATATGTTTTTGTTTTCTCCTATCATCTTTGAAACTAGAAAGTTTGTTCTTTACTTAGTTTATCTTTTTAAAAAATTGTTTAAAAAAAGCGTGCGTCGTCAATTGAAATGCATGATCTGCAAGCGCCACCGTTGTGCACACCACCACGTCGGATTGCAGACAATTTTACAAAATGATTTTTCCACACTCCTTCAAAGAGTAAGATGTACAAAATACTCTGCCTAATATTTCTCCAGTTGAACATTTTTGATAGCTTGAAAGACAACCGAGATAAACTGGTCAGAAAACACAGTGTGCTTAAATTAATGGATTTACGATACACTTATCGCATCTTCTCTAACTAAAAAAACTTAAAAACTAGTAAGTGTTAAAACTAGTAGTAATTTTTCTTTTCTAGATCAATCTATTCAAAAATCTGAAAAAAAAACTCACGTAGTTGTCAGTGCCACGAGAAGAGAGGGAGTGAAGAGAAACCGTTATCAGTTTCTTTCTTGTTACGAATGGTTAGAGATTACCATATTGGAAGAGGAATAGAATTTTCTTTTCAGCGGAAACAGTTGTATGCTTATTATCGATTCATTAGTCATGAAAACAGAAAGTTGCAGAACTTGCAGACTATCATGTAGTTCATTTATTGTTTTTCTTATATTTTGAACTCAGTGTTCATGATTCACATCTTTATTGAAGCAAAATATAATAAACTTCCTGTAAAAAATATAATAAAATATAATAAACGTACTGTTAGCCAGTTTCCCAAAATACAAGTAGAAGAAACATGTTGATATGAGACATGTTACCACGTAAAGATTAAGTACAATCGAAGAAGTTGGAGTGTACAGTACAAAAAAAAGTAATTACAAAAAAATAGGTGCTGCAAGTAATAAAATTTAAAAAGATTCTTACAAAACAATACACTAATTTACAAAGAAATAAATAAGAAAAATATACTTGTACACTCCGTTTTTTTTGGGTTTTTTAGTTTTTTTTTTGTGCAGCAGAAAAATTATTGGAGCGAGGCCAGAAAACCTCTCCCATTCGGGATTCACGGCTATTTTCCGAGTACGAGTTTGCTGTATATTTAAGGCTCGAACATTTGATAAAATGTTTGAGCCTCAAACAGATAGCAAACTAATAATCGAAATTTCACCGTGAAAATTAATTATAATATATTGCGAAACCTCGAAGGATAGTGCCGAGAAATGTTGATGGCACCATGAATGAACGTTAACTCGGTTCATTCTGAGCCGATCGACTAAAAATTTTCTCTGGTACTGCTGATACATATTGGGAGAGATTTATAATTGTTCTGTCCGAATATTTTATCAGAATTTTTCATAATTTCACATTGTCTGAAACCTTTATGAAGCTGAATACCAAGACTGTTTTGTGTGGTGTTTTATTTTCATCATTTTGACTCAAAAATGTTGCAACAGGGTAAAAAAAACAAAAAATGTCAATAGTCCAGATATCAACATTCCGGCTCCTGAGCTTCAAGCTTAAAATCGAAATGAGCAATTTGACTAAAACAGCATTACTCTACTCAAACTGGTCCAAATGAATTAAAAATTTGTGAGAGCATCACTTTTTGGCTCTCTATCAATATGCAATCAAGAATATGATTTTTGGAAAAACTTCATGTTTTCGGGTAGGGAAGTAGTGAAATTCGAAAAAATGAAGTTTTTCCAAAAATCATATTTTTGATTGCATATTGATAGAGAGCCAAAAAGTGATGCTCTCACAAATTTTCAGTCCATTCGGACCGGTTTGAGTAGAGTTATGCTGTTTTAATCGAATTGCTCATTTCGATTTTAGGCTTGAAGCTCAGTAGCCGGAATATTGATATTTGGTCTATCGGCAAATTTTGTTTATTTGACTCTGTTATAACATTTTTGAGTCGAAATGATGAAAATAAATCACCACACAAAAAGAGTTTTGATCTACAGTTTTCAAAACTTTTCAGACAATGTAAAATTCTGAAAAGTTCTAAAAAAAATATACAGACAGAAAAACCATAGATCTCTCCCAATATGTATCAGCAGTACCAAAGAAAATTTTCAATCGATCAGCTCAGAATGAACCGAGACGCTTTGCAGAGGTACTCTCACCATTTCTCGCCACTTTATTTGTAGTAATTTTGTCCGGTAAAGTTGTTGCCAGACGTCGTCTTGTAGACGGGGAAATCATTTTTCGAATCTTCACCAATTGAGTTATCATCCAAAACTGCATATTGCCATCTTGATCATCGTATTTCCATTGTTTTAGAAAGTTCCATCAATGATTTTGTAGTGATCGGCGTTGCAGTTCGAAAAAAAAAAGAGTTGTTTGTTCTTGATTCCTTATTTCCCATAATCTTCTTTGCCAGTTTTTTTTTGTGGGATGTTGAACTCGATTATCAAACCATGTGAATGGTAGAAGATTTCTGGTCAGTCCGCTCTAGCTTGTTCTTATTTCCATGTTAGAATTATTGTCAATAGAAGAATCCTCCAGTTGTATCTCAGATTCTTCTTGACAATTGGAAACGTATTCAACAGAAATGAACTCTGAATCCAATGTACCACTATTGTCGTTGTTATCCATATAGGGCACGATTACACCGTTGTTATCCACGTGCTGTTGGTGGGTACATGGATCAGAGTTCATTCTGCCAGGAACGTCTTCAACTCCAGATGGTGATGAGTTGGGGGACGTACCTGCTCCTTCCGAATGGTGATCATTGTTGTTGATTGATGGATCACGGTCAGGTGGATTATTCGGAAGGAGGAATTGGAGCGTAGACTGTTCGGCACCCATGACTTAGGTGGGAAACCGAATTAATGTACCGTTTGTTTGCTGATGAGCTGAAAATGTTGGATTTTAGTTATGAACATGAAGGGTACGAAGAGGTCTAGGCGCCTCGATGAAAAGTGAAGATGAGCTTTTATAAGACAAATACACATTAATTTAAATAATGTACAGAGAAAAATGTTCAAGATTTCATAATTTATTTTTTTTAATATGAAGAAAAGACCCCTTTTGACAGCATTAAAATGAATGACAAAACGGTCTTATCAGTTATTAATATGTTTTTAGCTAGGGTGTGTTACAGATAACGTAGTCAAAAATCAATCAATATTGAAAGTTATGACACAAATGACGTCTCACAACGGAATGTTTTTTTTACATGGGTAGATGCTTCAGTGAGCGGATTCTAAAGTTCCAGCCCCCACTGGAACTTGAGAATCTGGAAATCTCCATCTGAATATCTGGTCCCGCCTCCATTTGCAACGCATTATGCAATTTCAGATGAAGATTTCCAGACTCTCAGGCTTCTGTGAGGACTAGAAATTTCAGAATTCACTCACAGAAGCATGAAATTTTAGACCACCAATTTATAAAAAATTCCTAACCCATGTCAGAAAAACATTCCGTGTCAGGCAATAATTTTTTTCTAGAAACCACTGAATTTCCTGCTAAAAATTCTGAAATTTCGCAATGAATATTTATTATCAAACAAATAAGAATTCAAAAAATCGGATAATCATTAAAAATACAAAGACAAATCCAAAACTTTTTTTTCGACATTAATAAGAAAACATACTGATTACAGATAGTTATCAATTGATAAAAATGTTTTTGTAAAGATTCTGTATTAGCCAATTTCACATCATTCTGTTCAAAATGATAAGAAACAGTTTGTCTCCTTCACCGCGCAGAGGTTCAGAATCGTCGAAGAAGTTGGAGCGTACAATACAAAAAAGTTTCAAAAGAAAGAGACAAAAATATCTTTACAAAAAGTTTTACAAAAGAGAAGTTACATATTGTACGCTCACTGTTTTTTGAATTTTTTCAAGTTTAATTTTTTTTTTTTGAGTTTTCGAATTTTTCGGATTAATGAATATGGATTAATGAATAGAATTAGAAAGACGATCGGAGTCTTCTTGCATTATTGTTGATTGTGGGGAGTTTCATCCATTTTTTGTTGAAGCCATCCGTCGATAGTCATTCGTGTTCATGAATCTTCGTCACTAGCTGGCTCCTCGTCAGGACATAGACAGTGACTGCATTTGGGGGGGGGGGGGGGGGGGTGATGGCGATCCGTATCCGCATCCTTGGATGTCTCATTTTGCATCCTCGGCATCGAATTGGGAAAATTGCCATCCTTTTATTTTTGGTTACTTTTTCATTTCTTCGATGGAGCAACCTGCATTGCTCCTAACAGGTTTTGTTCGAAGAATCCTGGTCAGTCCGCTCTAGCTCTTAATTTCCTCCGGTGTATTACTGTTATTGTCGATTGAAGAATCCTCCAGTTGAATTTCAGATTCTTCTTGACAATTGGAAATGTATTCAACAGAAATGAACTCTGAATCCAATGAACCTCTATTGTCGTTGTTGTCAATGTACGGGCAGCACTTGAAAACCGCGTTGTTGTCTTCTTGGTAGTGGTGGTGGAAGGTAAATGGATCAGAGTTCATTCTGCTAGGCACGTCTTCAACTTCAGATGGGGATGAGTTGGAAGACGTGCCTACTCCTTCCGAGTTGGGTGGATGATCATGATCGGGTGGATCATTCGGAAGGAGGAATCGGAGCGTAGACTGTTCGGCACCCATGACTTGGGGGTGGGGGCACCGAATTAATGTACCGTTCGTTTGCTGGTGAGCTGAAAAAGGAAAAATTGTTGTTTGAACAATATTTGGGCGGTGTTGAACGGAAAAAAGCTATAGGATAAAAATGATAAAATGAGAGTAGGTGAACAGGAAGACGAGCTGAGGAACAAAATTTTCGAAAAGCCCTAGAATTTAACAGACAAAACATATGAGTGGAAGCCGGGCTCCTGGGAGCGTCGGAAAAGCAAGAATGAAGTGAATTGTTTTGGTCCAGACACGATGACAGCTGACATCATGGCATCAGTTGGCTGCCCGGGGTCTAGACGGAAGAGATTAGAGGCGATAGAGATACACAGGTTGTTATTCATTTTATTAACCAAAAAAACAATAAAGAAATTTGGAAGCCTGTTCTAGGAGGTAGGAATTTTCCATACTTCGCCTATTGAAAAATCCGCTCTGAAAACCCGGACCGGCCCGATGAAATTTCCCAAACGGCCCGCCCCGGCCTGTTCCAAGTATGGAATTTTCTATAATTGGTGGTCTGAAAAATGTGAGTAGATTCTGAAATTTCCAGCCCTCACTGGAGCTTGAGAGTCTGGTAATTTCCATCTGAAATCGCCAATGAATTGTAAAACAGGGGGCGTGGCCAGATCGAGATTTCCAGCGCAGCTTTTTGGGTCTCGTTAGGATTGCTTGCACATAACTCGATCCAGGTCTGTATCAAAAAAGATGCTAGCGTTCCCAACGAGACCCAAACTGCTGCGCCTTCAAAACGAGATTTTTTACTCCCCAAATCACTATAGCAACTCGGAAACCGGATACAAAAACTTTTTTTTAGGTATTGTATTAGCCAATTTCCGATCATTTTGTTCAAAATGACAGGAAATTGTGTATCTTCTCCGCCGCGTAGAGGCTCAATACCGTCGAAGAAGTTGTTTTTTTGGGTCCGTTGCCGGCTTTTGTTGATTTTTCGTATTTTTTTGGGTTTTGTTGTTTTTTTTTGGACATTGTAGGAATATCCAACAAATCAATTTGATGAAGAAAATGAGAGGTTTGGTGATTCATCTCGATCCGTCGATCCTGTGGAATTCACGCGTTTTGTTACAGTCTTATCATATCGAAATTCTTGGGGGTTTGGACCATCAAATCTCGTCAGATTACTGTAGGTCAATTTCGTTATGGTATATGATGTTAGATGTAATCAACTGAAAAACAGAGGGAATGCTTGATGATTGGTGTTTTTCAGTTTTCGCTTCCATCCAGATTCAGAATTCAGAAGACGCTCTTCCAGCATCTTTTTGTCAGGTGCACTCCAAATCCGTCTTCGGATGAGGATCCTCGAAGAAGGATCCAAACTGAATTCTGAGCAGTTGTTATCTTGTAGAAATTGAATTGAAACACCCTTAATGAAGGGGATAGTGTATTCGGAATCCGTCGATTACTGTGAATACACTGGTTTACAGTTTTCATCTTCGAAATTTTTGATTTGGACCATCAAATCTCGTCAGATTAATCTAGGTCACATTTCGGTTTGGCGATGAAGTTTATCTGTAACAACTGAAGAAGCAATTGGGGTGCTCGAGATTTTCTTCAGCTGCAGTTTCAAATTCAAATCGGAATCCATTGCATTCCGTTTTTTTTCCAATTTGGAGCAATGTGCATCCATGCCAGGTGGCTCTCCTTTGGGGGCATCTTCCTGGTGCTTGCTTGTGGATTTGGATACTTCCACGATTGGATTCCGAAGAGCATTTCTCAATGGTCAATGCTCACAGATCTACTCGATAACTGGTAGAGTCTGGATGAAGCTTTTTTCTTCTTCCAAGATGATGATTGGTTGAAGATTACTAGGCAGTCCGCTAAAGCTGTTACTTTCTTCTATTTCCTCCGTTACATTACTGTTATTGTCAAGAGAATCATCTTCAAGTTGTATTTCTGACTCTTCTTGACAATTGGAAACAAGGTCGACAGAAATGAAATCCCGATCCTGTATACCACTAACGTCGTTGTTATCGAAGTATGGGTAGTAAACGATAACACCGTTTTCATCTTCTTTTGGGTGGTACACTTTCACGGGACTCATTCTGTCAGGCACGTCTTTTGAGTTGTTCATTGAAGACGTGCCCTCTCCTTCCGACGGCTCGATGTCTTCGTGAAGTTGATGGTGGGCGCTTCCGATGATGTCAGATGGTGTGTCGAGGGCCGGTTGGAGGTTTCGTAGCGTTGACTGTTCGGTTGTCAGGTCTTAGGACCGAATTTATTTACCGTTTGTTTGCTGATGAGCTGGAAATGGGAAATTTTAGTTTTTGAAGATGCTAGAACTAAGTTTGTAACGGGAGAGAAGACAGAGAGAGAGAGAGATAGAGAGAGAGGAAGAGAGAGAGAGAAAGAGAGAGAGAAAGAGAGAGAGAGGGAGAGAGAGAGAGAGAGAGAGAGAGAGAGAGAGAGAGAGAGCAGAGATCCCTGAGTGTCTGGCTTCTCTGTGTCTCTCTCACACGTTCTTTTCTTGGGACAAAACCAAATGTGCTGAGAAACAAAACAATCAATATGAGAGAGAGAAAAAAAAAACTAAAACTTCATCGAATAGAAAACACTTGAACGAGCCACGTCTTAGTTTTCTATGGATGAAAAGATAGATTTCAGAGAATTATGAAACTCTGAAAAATGGTACTTATTAGCCAGTTTCATCAGAAACTGTTGTCTCTTCTTCACCGCGTAGAGGTTAGTACCGTCGAAGAAGTTCGTCATGCTAAATAGTCACTCTCGATTGGCTAATGATTTAGAAGAACATGGTCCATGTGGACTCTCTTATGGAGCCGAATGTTGATAACTGTCCGAACGCGATGGTCATTTCTATCGACCACCGTCAGTTCCCAGTTTCAATGGGAACTGACGTCGATTAATGGAAATGACCATCCCGTTCGGACATTTCTCAAAATCCGGCTTCAGAACAGAGTCCACATGGACCATGCTTTTCCAAATCATTAGCCAATCAAGCTTGACTATAAGGCATGACAAACAAGTTTTCTAAAAACTTGTGAGGAAAAAGTTGTTGTAGTTTTACAACTGCCGAACTTCACGAGGGAGTTCGGATGTGTCAATTTGACCCAATAAGTCCAATTGACGATGTTGTTCACATTGAAATTCAGCTATTCTTCGAATCAGTGGAAAACTGTGCGAAGTGGATCCATATAACTGATTATCATGTACAATATCCGATACATTTCCGTTGTTGAGGTCATGTCCTTCTTTCAGAATGAAATCATATTGATCTTTGATGATTTCCAGTAGAACATCTCCCTCCGGTCCCGTCTTCTCCGTTGAATTGCTATTATTGTCGATTGAAGACTCCTCCAGTTGAATTTCTGAATCTTCTTGACAATTCGAAAAGATCTCGTTAGGTTTAATGGTGGTATAGTCCAAGTACTCGTTGCGATTGTTATCCAGGTGCCCTTCTTCTTGTTCTTTCATAGGAAAATCTTTGGGTCCTCCCGGGTCTATATTATGGCTTTGGTGACGATCGACACAATAAGACGGTTGGAATGATGAAGAACCTTCGAGTGATTTACCCATGTTTTTGAAGATCTGAAATTTTTAGTATACATTAAAATGTATGGTTGGAGGGAGTGGAGAGCGAAAACGACGGAACGATGAAGCTGACGGAGTTAGAAAAGAGAAAGAAAAGTGACCTAGATTCTGAAAATATGGAATACAGGTTTTTATAATAGAATCAATTTCTCTATAAAATTCTGCACATTTTTGTCTCTAGAACCATTTTTAGCTCTTCTAGTTCGCGAGATACAGCTCTTCTGAGCTTAGGGGGAGAGGGAGAGAGAGGGTCAGAGAAACAGACTGTCTGCTTGTCTGCCGCCTCTCTCTCCCAAGAACTTCAACTAGTGCTGGAAAAATTCTCCCTGCAATATAAGATACACAATTAATGTATGATGAGAACGAGGGGAAATGTCAAGGTGAGCAGCTGTAGAAGAGGTTGGTGGGATTGGAAGAGAACAAGTGCGGCTGATCTCATAAGATAATTCTCTAGAAAAATGGTACTTATTAGCCAGTTTCGTCTGAAACTGTTTATCTTCTTCACCACGCAGAGGTTAGTACCGTCGAAGAAGGTACGTTTTGCTACCCGCATTGTTTCGCTTATCTTGTGTGATCAAACTGAAGTTGATCCAGCATTATTTCCAAATCTTCTTCTCCCAAAACCGCAGTTTGGGTTGTATCCGAAGAGGTTAAATCATTGGAGTTATTGCTGATCAGTGTTTTTTCAGCTTGAATTACAGTGTCTTCTTGGTTGTTAGATGGATCGGTTGCAGGTATCACATCGTTGGCTCCATTATTGTCGTTGTTACCGTGAGTGGACGGCTTGATGAACGGATCCAAATGTGAATATCTGTTTGGTCTTTCTTCATTTTCAATAGAACTTCCTCCTCCAGGTTCATCAGTGTTGTTGTCTTGCAGGATGAATTGATCGATGGAGTTGTTCAACTGGAGAGCTGGTGAAAATGAAGACTGCTCGGAATTCATGTCGATTGAATTCGAACAAATTACCCAGGTTTTCGGTGGATCTGGAAGTTGAAACGTTTGGGGAATAATTGACGGTGAGATAAGATTGAACGAAAGGAAAAAGAAGCACAAAGAGGAATTTGAGGGGGGATATTGGTAAACAAGGAAAAAATGATATAAGATGAAGAAGTGTGAGTCTATGAACAGGAAGAATGAAGTGGTATATTGATCAGAACATCTCAGTTCGATAACCAAAAACCTTGGGCCTTTTCTTTAGTACGTAAAGCCAAATCAAAATGAAGAATGGTTGGAAGGAGCGGAATAGAGCGAAAACGACGGAACGATGAAGTTGACGGGCCTAAAAAAGAGAAAAAAGTGACCTAGATTCTGAAAATAAGGAATAAAGGTTTTTATGATAGAATCAATTTCTCTATAAAATTCTGCACGTTTTAGGCTCTTGAACCAGTCTTCTA
>GL379869.1:11036-22245 GCA_000143925.2 Caenorhabditis brenneri
CGATATCTTTTTCTTTCAATACTCTTCCCATACTGTGGATGTTTTGTCAATAAACTTGGAATCGCGTTCTCTAGCATATCTTTTGGTTTTCACTTCTCTCGGATGAGTACATCATTCCGATCTGCAGAATTGCTCCTTTTCTCCCGCGAATCTTGCTCGCAGTCTCCCAAATGTGTCCGATTGCATAATATACAAGAATGCGTAGAGCGTTTCCTCCCGCGATCGGTTATTCCGCGAATCCACTTCAAGCAGGGGGGTTTAAAGAACACCTGCCGCATGCCAACTCAAATCAGGTATTAGGTTTCTCCAAAGGAGTAAGGGTCGAGGGTGAAGAGGGAACATGCACTACCACTCCCACAAAGATGCCGATATGCAACCATTTTGATTATGGCAAGGGCTGAAGAGGAAACGTATGGCCCTCTTTCCCATTTTTGGAGGGTGGCCGCCTATACGCAAAGGATGACGGCCACGGCCACCGTGTCCCCAACCCCAAACACCGCCGCATTCACAATACCTGCACCATCGGCACCGTTACACCAACACCAGGCTCTTTACCTGCTAATGGTGGTTTTCTGGGACGGTAAGACAAAACTTTGGACCTAAAAACTGAATACCTATTCCATTCAGATATGAAATGCTAGTGGGTGGATGCCTACAAATCGAAGCATCATGTAACCGTATGAATTCTTTGACATGCAACGTCGAAGAAATGTACGCAGTCACCCCAACTGGAACGTTTCAAATTCAAAACAATATTGGGAATGCGTGGGTGTCTGCAGTGCTCACTTGCGCCATGGATGGTACCTACTCATGGGGCAGTGTGTAAGTAATAGTAAAATGTACATGTTGATTCTTGAAACTGTTGATTTCAAGACACAGATCAGTCGACTCATATGCGTCATGAATACCTGCTATTAAGCAGGTAGATGATAAATTTAAGACATAATGTGTATTGAAATACGGGAGTTTAGTAAAATTGAATGTACAATTTTTGTCGATATTTTGTCGAAAACTGAATCGATACACTTTTTCTAGCAATTATTGATCGCAAAGTAAACTTTCTTAAAAACCCATTGAAACTGACATAAATACTAAAAGTTCATACAGGAAGTCGCTGAAAGAAAAGCCTGGAAGTTTGAAATGAAGACAGTGAATTTGTTGAAAGCTGTTGAACTAGACAAGAAAACGATACGTTTGGTTGAAACAATTAGTTACAACATTGGTGAAACTGTGAAATGAAACATTTATGCGGGAAAGTCGTTGAAGTTGACGGAACCCCGGATAGGAAACCGGAATTGTTTTTTCAAAAAAAATTGCTATCCCAGATTCCTATTCCCTATTTCATAGAATCCGTTAACTGTAGTTAGTTCTGAAACATTTCTGTTGCAGTATTCCAAGAAATACATGTACAATTTTCGAATGTAATGTGTGACCAGCGCCTTTTTAAAACTACTATTTCATTGGATATTATAGCCGTGTGTTCCTCAAAAGATGAGTTCCCACACTACATTATGAGTTTCATTTTTCCGACTTCTCCGACTTCTCCACTTCCGACTTGGACGACTTCTGACTATTCTCTTGAATCGATGCAGTCTGAGAATTCTGATCCTCAACAAATGACACAGTTGTTTTGGCGGAAGAACTGTCTGAATCATCATCCTCCTCGTCAATTTCATCCTGACCAACCATTTGCATATTCATGTTTTTGGATTCCTGGAATACAACTAATTTTAGCAGAAGATTAAAGGGCACTGAATGCTTGAAAATATACAAAATAGCGGAAACATAGTTTTTTTCAAGATGAATTCTTGGAAATTGAATCATTTCTTTAAATTTAGCAGAATATATGCCTGATGTCAGTAGCTTTTTTCTCACAGTTTCGAAAAGTCGGTATATTATTCAGTGAGCATTGTTAAATTGTATACTTTCCACAAAACAAATCAAACCCACCGGTAAATACTTCCAAACAATCACCAATCCAGCCGTACAAATGATCGTATTAATCATGAACAACATTGGCTCATACCAAAACTTGATAGGTTTCGTAGTCGACGCCAGAATAGTTCCAATCTTCATCAGAATATTCATAAGTGCTCCAGCAATCGTCCTCACATCCGTCGGCATAAGCTCAGCCAACGATAAATAACAAGTCTCCAAACACAGTGATTGAGCAGCGTATGCAAAGATGTAAGCGATGGTATACCACCAGGACTCTTTGTTTTTCGACCAGAGGGATACAAGAATTCCAATGTAAGCTAGGATGGCAACGATTTGAGAGGCAATGAACAAAAGACGACGTCCAAGCCATGGAAGTTTGGGTTCAAGGAGACCAATTACCTGAATCCTGATTTTTTCAGATCAACGTTCAAAAAAAGCTCACAATTTTCGAAACAGTCAACACGGCGCCACACAGAAACTGGCCGACATAGAAGTTTTTCGCCATATCT
Organism: Caenorhabditis brenneri; assembly: GCA_000143925.2. Classification (NCBI taxonomy): domain Eukaryota; kingdom Metazoa; phylum Nematoda; class Chromadorea; order Rhabditida; family Rhabditidae; genus Caenorhabditis; species Caenorhabditis brenneri. Next base: position 13,484 of record GL379869.1, read on the forward strand.
CCACTATTCAAATCGGTGATGTAGACACACATTCCCACGTAGAACCACCTGAAAAAATTGATTTATATCCTACCCAAGTAGATGACGTTATTATTGAAATTCTAAGAGCTAATGGAATATTTTGTTAACTGGCAGAAGCAGAAAAAGTTTTTGGTTGAAATTGGTTTTTCAATATAATGAATGTGATTACCAAATTGTACCAAATTACCTACCAAATTACCAAATTGAATTACCAAATTGAATTACCAAATTGATCTACCAAATTGTTAGAGTATTTCGTCAATGTTATGAATCATGAAGGAATTATCCACAAGCCGAATATTTACATTTTTAGGATGAAAGCAGCGTTAATTAAGTATGTCTAAACTGATTCATGTTCGTATGACAGCATGTTGAAACAAGGATCGGAATTTTTCTTGCAGTACTGGAATCAAAAATTGAGCGAGGTTATGAAAGTTCCGAAACTGGAAATGTTTTGAGACGTCAAAATTGCAAATTTCTCGAAATCCCTTATAACTAAAATGATCGTGTTTGGCTAGTAGTGACGGTTGTGACGAATCTTTCATAACAATGCGACTGAATCTCCAAGAGTATTGTCATCAACAAGTCATAAAATACAAAGAGTTAATGAACATCTTGGAACAGTAATCTGATTTAATTATGTTCTGGTTGGGGATTAGCGGCCTAATATTAAGTCGAAAGACTAAATGAATTTCTGTTGTATTTGAAAGAGTATTTTTTTAACGCGATTATTCTATTCACCTTCCTTACTGACCCAAACTTCTTCAAATAGCTATTAGCCTAGTAATCATTATATTGAAGAATCAATATGTTTTTTCTTCCATATTTTTTTGGAACCCTCCAATCATGTCAAACCGCAAAAACATCATGACATCTGACAAAGTGAACAAAGTGAAACAATATGTTCCGCTACTAATTAAAAAAAAATTAATGTTTCCAGATTCTTTGTTTTTGCTTTCTTGTTTTTTTCCGCAATAAATTACTCCGAAGATGTTCCAACATTAAGCACCCGGACAGATGAATTGTTGGAATCACCGCATCAGAAACAAAGGGTACGTATAATCGAGAGAGATTGGAATAACTGATTAAAAAGAAACAGATTTTTCAATAAGGAAACTATGGAATACTGCAGGCTGCTTGAGTGAACAAATGTGTTTTTTGCGAGCATGACAGTATCTGGATTAGCGAACTAAACGCTTACTCGAAACTTATATTTTTAGTATTATCTGTTTCGGTGCGTTCATCATACTGGCGACCCAATGGAAATGTTTGATGCCTCATTCTTTAATGAAAACCGGTATTCAAATACAAAAACTTCTGGTCCCAACAGTTTCTTCCTGGCAATCAACAAAACTTACAAAGCGGTTAGAAGTATCCTTTGCTCTACTAAGATGCATAAACTCACTAAGCAAACAAATTTTACTAAAGCAAAAATGCAACTTTCGAAACCGTGCTTATTGTAATTTCTCCCCTCAAAATACAGTTTCATTGTGCTCATAGTTCTGCAAAAAGAGGACGATTGGTAGTGCAAGTTCATCTGCATTTTTACACACAGTGTATGTAGAGAACAAGGTCAGTTTTTAGCAAGAGTACAGATAGCGCAGATTTTGTTTAAAAAAAGAGGCGGAGCTTGAAACGCCTATTTCTGAGCATACAACGTGAGGGATGAAATTTCTACTGTCAATAAAAATTTTTGTTCCACATTATAGCACTTGTTACATAACTCATTTTTTCCCAATTTCACCAAAATTCCCCGATTTCAGTACTAATTTTGCAATAATTTTGAGAAACTTTACTGTTTCATGAACACCATAACTCATCTCACTAAATATTTTTAACTAGGCCCGTGAAAGTTAGTTAGGGTCTCACCATCCAGTTTCAAATTGAAGTGAGATTATGAAACATTAGAAACGGTATTTTTTTTCCTAAAGCAAGCTTATTAGCAAGATTGGACATGGGCATTTGCACAAGGTAAACTGTAAGAGTGTTGATGGAATGAGAGCGCTTAGGGAGAATGTGTGCAATCTTGCCTAGACAAGTTTGAGGATAATAACTGATCATTGCGACAGAGAAATGAACTGAATCGTAAAAAATATTACTGTTATTTAATGCACAGAAAGTAGTCTAGAAAAAAGCCCCCTGTTTTTTTGTGTCGATTTAGATTGTTGACTAATTCACTCGATTGTTATAATGGAATTGCACGTGCAGTTACAAAACAGCGAAATCTAACTGATGACTAATGAATTTCAGGTAACAACAGTTCCAAATGAAAAAAGCCGAGCTTAGTAAACCGTTTGTAGAAAGACTTGTATACTAAATATTTCGAACCTTCTAGTCGTGAACTTTTTGAAAACTCAGCTACATTAATAGAAAATCACTAGAAGCCATTTTCAGTTCTTCCGCTTTTAACTGATAGCAAATTCCGATTTTAACTTAAAAAAACACCAAATCGAGTAGTAAATCCGAAAAAACTTTGAAAAAGAATCACTGTTTCACGAACATCATATCTTACTTTTCTAAACATTTTTAACTGGGCCTATATATGTGTAGCTAAGGTCTCACCATCCAACTGCAAATCGGGATGAGCTTATGAAGTTTCAGAAACGGTAATTTTTTTTTCAAAAAATGAAGTGATTTGAAAGTTTGAGCTTGCATCAAGCGAACTGTTGGAGAATCGAGAAAATGAGATTATCGAGGGATAAAATCCGTCATTCTGTCCTAGCATAATAAATAGTTATTGTAACACGGAAGAGAATTCGGATCATGAAACAAATTGGTTCTGATTTTACAGAAAGCAGTCTGGAAACCATCGAACCTTAAGTTATTGGTTTTGATGGGTTGCAGAGTGAAATAGCTCTTTTTTACTCAATTGTGAATGAAACACTGCAATATTACTGAACTGGTGAATAAAAAATTTCCGGGTACAACACTTTCAGAAGAAGAGTGTCGATACTAGAAGACAATCTGGTGATCATGTGCTTTGTAACTCAACGTCGACTATCAGAAAGAAAATCATAGTGCTTAACCAGAATCACTGGAACTGAAAAGTGTTGAAGACAATTGTTCACTGTTCCTACAAGTCTTTTTGTTCCTAGGATCTGGTAGCCGATCAATGGTTGGATAGCAGCTCGTTCCTAATCAAGACGCCTTTTTTTTTGAGCTACGTGCCATCTACAGCATCTGAACTTTCCCGGGAACTAATTTTGCACTCAAAAAGTGTCCATAGAGCATTTATGCCGAATTTTCTGACTTTACCAAGATGTTTCACTGAATTTGTTAATAACAAGTTGACCGAGAATTGTGACATCGACAAGTTTGAAATGCGTTTCATTTTACGAAGATATTGTAACAGCTTTTTTCAGGTTCAAAATATCTGATACTTTCATTTTTTTCTGCTTTAGTCGGTTCTTGTATAGCCCATACTAGTAGTTTAAGAATTAAAATGAGGTTATCTGCGTTTTGAAACCGAAATTTTGATAACCGAGAAAGTACAGGTTTTCAGTACGAAAGCTGAATTCGAAACTAGACTGCCCGATGTTTAAAAACGGGTTACAATAATTCAAAACCATTTTCCAAACTTTTCAAAAATTCAAAACTGTCCGGTTTCCTAAAACTTAAAATTGCTTCCCCATCGCATGGCTTGTTATTGAATAGCAATTTCTTCGTCTTTACAATTTCTTCTATATACTAAAGGAAAAGCTCTGTGTGTCTGTGTGTGTGTGTGTCCAGCGCTTATCACTGAATAACTTTTGTACCCCTCTACCGTTTCCTACCATATTGTGCATGTAGTCATGGGTCACCGAGCGCTTCAATTCTATACCGTTTGGAGCTTGGGTTACTGTAGGATTACGGTAGCTACAGTAACCAGTTAACTCAGCAATAGCTAGAAAACGGGTTCGAAGTGCTCAGAAATGTTCCATTTTTTGCATGTACTATCTAAGGGATCCCAATAGTACACTATCAAAAAATGGTGGAGATTACTGCAGGATTACGGTAGTTATGGTACTCCGAAAACTCAACTGGCAAGCTCTGAATGGATAACCTTCCAGAGCATTCTCCGTCTTTCCAGAAACTTCTGGAAACGTCCAGAACTTCTAGAAACTTTTAGAAACTTCCAGAAACTTCTAGAAACTTCTAGAATGTTCCAGAACTTCCAGAAACTTCTAGAAACTTCTAGAAACTTCTAGGTACTTCCTGAATTTCCGGAAACTTCTAGAAACTTCCAGAAACGTCAAAACATTTGATTATTTTGGCGGGAATTCAAATTTTCGAAATTTTTGGCGGGAATTCAAATTTTCGAAATTTTGGCGGGAATTCAAAGTTCAAATTTTTTGGCGGGAATTCGAATTTTCCAAATTTTGGCGGGAATTTAAATTAGCAAAATTTTTGGAACAGGAAGGAGGCTTAGGGTCCATCATTGCCCAATGATTGAAAAAAAAGGTTAAGCGTGGCAAATTAACCCCCCATTGAGGAGCGCAGCGACGAACTAAAAGGAGGTGAGCCGCCGTAGGCGGCGCCACCGACTGGTTTCTTCTAAGTATACTCACATCCAACAAAGAACCAAAAAGTTCCGTCTTAAAACTGGACTCCTCAATAGTTTCATCGGTGTAATCTTCTTCAAATTCGGCAGCTCTTCCCTCGCCTTCGGCTCATAATCTAACTGACAAATGTCGGCAATCTTCTGTCTCGATTTCTCAGCGCGCTCGTACTTTTTCTGAAATTTCCGGTTTCACAACTTTTGTATGTTTGCAAGTACGTCTGTATATTGATCTGGTTGACGTGCTACTAAAACGATACCTTTTGCTCCAGGAAAACTGGGCTTTCCGGTAGGTACCAAATCATAGGGAGTACTGTTGCAGAAAGTGCGGCACAGAGGTATGAAGCGAGTCGCCACTCGCCAGCTAGCCAGGATACTCCCACTTGCATCATACGGGCGTTGGCCTGGAAATTGGAAACTTAAATGGAATTAAGGTCCAATCAGATTAATTTTCTAAAAGCATACTGTTGAAACGATACTCTTTTTGCTGTTTTATTGACATGATATATTATTATGTAAAACTCCTTAAATTATTCTGTGGCCCACCAATTGCAGTCTTTTCCTATTGTTTCCAAACTTTTCATGAACCACCAAATGTTTGTAAACATTTTACTAGTTATTCACTTTTTGATAGCTTCAAAGGCAACTGAGATATGCTGCCTTAAACATACATGGGTTTCTGTTAGAGGATTAGACTTCTTCGTACTTTGTGTTCCGAGCATCATATATTTGCTGCCTTCAGTGCTATGAAAAAGTTGTCAACTAAAAAATGTTCATCAAATGGTTTTGAACATTCCACTAGTTGACCACTTTTTGATAACTTGAAAGACAACTGAGATATACGGCTCCGAACATAGATGTGCCTGGATCACAGGGTTTAAGGTATACAGTGAGGTGCCAGTTGTGGGGTTTGCAGACTTGGCATTATAACTTATGTTCACAAATTAGCACACGAAGTGGCTCAGGTTCCGATCCCCGCCACTATACCATAGCCTCGAAACCGTAACCCCTACTTACCCAATTCGGAAAAGTTCTCAGTCTAAATCTCCGACTCGGCGTAATCATTTCCGATGCATACGTCCATCCAACAGTCAATGTACCAGCAACAGCGAATCCCACCACAAAACGGAAAATATAGAAATTCATAACTCCATGGATTGCAGCGGATAGGATCACAGCCGGGACTCCAAGCAGAATCGAGAAGATGTAGACGGGACGACGACCAATTGTATCGGAGAGGTATCCAAGGACAAGGTTACCGATCAGAGTTCCAAGGAAGGTGGCAGTGGAGGAGGAGAAACTGAAAACATCACCTTATAAGAGATAAGATAGATCAATTGCCAGGCTTGGGATTGGTGGAAAATAAAAATTATTCGAAATCGTATTTTTTTTGGAAGGTGATGCGTCTACTCACTGCTTCAATTCAGTACAATCCTGTTGATAATCAAATTGAGCTGATCGAAAATCCACTCTTTTCGCTTCCTTCACACATTGAGCCTGAATTCAACTATTGAGCACCTGCGCCCTATTGCTAACTTACGAAATTCGTTGAATTATAGGGACAAACTTGACTATCATCATCGCGAACAAAGTCCGTCAAACACTTATTTTTCATTTTGTAGCAATAGTCATCTGAAATTTCTTCTTGCATGCCCTTCTATTACAGGTTTCTCTTACCATCTGTACAGTAAGTCTTAGGCATATATTCCAAAAAAATAACGAATAGCATTTGAACGGAGAAGAACAAGGTCATTTGGTAGAGGACCATTAGGCCCAGGTCCAAACGCCATGCTCCTTTAAATTCTGAGTTTGGACAAGGGTTACTGTAGGACACTTACCAGTGATACATCCCATTGTTCGTATTGAACTTTTATCCCAAAGTAATCAAGGGAATAAAGGTAAAAATATTGATTTTTGTGGAGGAGGAGAAAAAAGAATGATGACAAATACGTGGATAGAAATGGGGAGATCTGGGGCGGTTGAAGCTTTTTTTTGACGTGAATTTTGTTATGGCAAAGAAAAAATGAGAAGGATGCTTGAATGAGCCCAAAAACGGAAGGTTTCGCGTAACAAAAAATAATGAGATTGATTCTTGTTGAGTCATTATTGAAACAGGGTGAATAAAATGTTTCGAAAATATTTTTTTTTTAGAAAATTCTGTTTCAAAATTCCAGTTTACTCTATTTTTTGAAATATATTCCATTGACTTATCTTCAGGCCATAATGTTTTATGAAAACCGTGTCTTGATACTCTGATAAAAGAATTAGATTTTCGTCAATCAGAAGGAAAGTTCATGTATACATGTATATGTAGCAGAAAAAAAAATCAAAATAATTCACCCTGATTTCTTTTTCAAACACGGTGTTCCAGTTTCAATGTCATTATTTTTCTAGTCTTCATTTTCATTTCACTAGTTGCTTCGCGATGACATTTCCTTGTACTTGTAGTTTTGTCGACATCAAAACTCCAGAGGTTTTCTAAGATTTATAGTACGGATACATATAAACAACATATGAACATCTGGATCCTGTCCAGGATAACAAGTTAGAACTGATTTCATATCATCCTTAAACAGTATTGCGTGATGGTTGCCAGAACTGATAATCAGTTGGATTCAATTGTTAAAGTCACATCCTTAAAACGCTAATTTTTTGTTGTTGTTGTTTTATTGGTTTGATTAATCATTGATAAGAAGGATGCTCGAATAAGACGAAAAAAAAGGCAAAAATGAAATTGATTTTTGTTGAGTCATTATTGAAACAGGGTGAATAATAATTTTCGAACACAATTTGTTTTCAGAAAATTCTGTTTCTAAGGCATAGTTTACTGACAGAATTTGTCTGTCGTATTATTCATTTTGAGCCACACTATATGATTCAGTAAACTATTGATCAGGAACATAATTTGAAAAGCGCCGTTTTCAAGTCCTAATAATATAAAGAAAACTACATGTAACAGGGAACAAATTTTAAACAGTTTTATATACCTGACAGTGTTCAATAGTATTAACCATATTCATATTGACTTATAGGTTATCTGAAATTGTAAAAAACCGGGGCGAACATTAAGTGTGTCTAACTTACTCAGAATAGGTAGATTATTGAATAGCCAATCACAACTACTTGTGGAACCAGGCTTTTTGGGCAATCCAAGTTAGTTTTCAAAAGTTATCTTGTTCTCGGGAGACAATATATTGTTTCCAACTGAGCAACTTCAGGATAGCATACTATTTTCAATAGTTTTTAACATATACATTTTCAGGAAGAGATCATTCTTTTTGAATGGAAGATCAATACATGAATTTGTAAACTTATTAATGATGTTTACAAAACAGGAAAAAAGTATGCAGCTTGGAGAAACGGAAACTACAAACAATAGTGTTTTACAGGGGTGAAAACACATTGTCTGTTTCACTTCCTTGTTTTACAACTCTTATATTTCTTGAATCGATCTTCACAGCTCTTCGTTTTTCATCATCTTTTGTTAAGAAAATTATTGTCATTCTATCTAATTGAGTGCTTTTGCACATTACTCAAGAGATTTCAAGGCTATCTGAAGGATAGTCACAACTTTTTCCTAACTCATAAGAATTTAAAGAGAATTCTATGTAATAGGGAATAAATTCGAAATATTTCATCAGGATATTTCAGTTTCAGTATTTTGGTTCCCTACAGCTATTTTCTTTGCTCCACTTCGTTTGACATTTTTGCCAATATGAAGTATCCGAACATTTCCTTACCAAGAATCTAGACTTTCGCTGAATGCATGTAAATACTTGACGGTGTTCAATGATATACACCAGATTCATATTGCTTTACAGGTAATCTGAAACTGTTGTATCTAACTCGATCCTAATGGATAGATTATTGAATAGCATATCACTTGTACTCTTTGAAACAGGGTTTTTGGGTAATCCAAGTTAGCTTTCCAAAGTCATCATGTTCTCGGGAGACAAGTTATTGTTCCCTACTGAGCAACTTCAGAATAGCATATTTTTTCCAGGATTTTCAGCATATAAGAACGTGGAAAATTGAAACTTTTTCATTTTGGAATTCATTTCGGAAAAATTCGCGAAATTTCGCCATTTTATTTTTACGTCGCTTTGGTAATCTTCAGTCCGACTCAATTCTGCCAAAAATAAATAAAATAATTGCGTAAAAGGTGGAAATAAATAAAGTACGTGGCCCGAGGAACGATTTTTGA
>GL379869.1:27089-114161 GCA_000143925.2 Caenorhabditis brenneri
AGCTCGGTACCCGGGGATCCCACACATGGAATTTCCAAAAAAATAAAAAAAAAAACAGTTTCATCACAAGTTCAATTCCCATAGTTGTAAGTATTCGTGATATGTCTTGTGAATCTTGAATATTGTGTTTGAAACCCATGGTCTTTTAGATTTTTTTAAGGTGTCGCGAGAAGAAATAACAGGCTACTACTATTCAACTTAATTTTTTCTAAATGAAAACATTGAAAAAAAAGCCACCGTCTTCCAAACAACATTTCGCCACCATCTTCCAAACAAAATGCTATAAAATTATGCAGTTTATTCAATGTACTGAAACGGATAATCGATGTAGGATGGAAGGAATCACCACTTGCGAAGTGAGTTTATAGTGTGTTATAACTTACTTATAGAATTGAAGAAACTTGAAAATTAGATATTATAATTGGGAACGATATTTTGATGATTCAAAGCTCTCGAGTTGATCCGAGAACTAGTATGCTGAAAAAATTCCCGATTCGCTTTGCAAGTGAATTGCAAATCTTGAAATTGTTCCAATCTTGACTTCGTCTCATCTCATTAATAAAGTAAGATGTTGTTCTGATTTTCGCCACATAATGAAAGCGCAACTTTTTTAACTGTTCGTGCTGCGATATTAGTAGGAAAATTAACATATTCAATGTTTCATTAGCACAGTAAGGTGTAATTCACAGAAGTATGGGCCAGTAGTTTAAATCGGTATTGCACTGCTGATAATTACTTTTGATATTACTAATTTTTTTGGACTTCTTTAGCACTGAATATAATAGCGTTATAGAGTTATTTAAATGTACTGGAACAGTTCATCATTAGATTGAAAATGTGTATGGTTTTCCTAGTGACTTATAGAAATGGAGGAACATAATGTTTTGATGCTATGGAAAACCTGAATTTTTAGAAAATCGAATGTCCCGATATCTGAAATTTTTCTCTTTTTCGTCTAGACTGCTACCTAATGAGTTGTGGTAAATTGATAAAGTTATGAAACAGTTCATCAAAGCAAAATAGGATTGAAAAAAAGTGCCGTTTTCTCAGTGAGCTTTTTCTGCTGCATAAGTTTTAGTTATACTAATAGAGAGACATGAAATTTCTGTTCTACCATAGAAAAAGCAACAAACTTTCGAGAATCAATACTTCAGGATATATGCAAAGAACTGCTAAATCAACGAAAAAAAATCCTGATTCGGTATGTACTGAAAGTGCGGATTGTAAAATGGTTTCTAGTGCGTTTGCGCCAAATCCTCTTTCGTTAACACAGTAGAAGGTGGCAATGACGTCTCAAAGAACAACAGTTTCATGAGCATAAGAAATTGTAACTCGAAGAAATATGTGTCAGTATTTTAAATCGTCAATGGTTTGTATATAATCATTTTTTTTTAAATTTCTTCTACTATTAGCTTGCCACAAACGGAATACGGTAAACTATCAGAGTTATTTCAATATACTGAAACAGTTTATCAAATAAAAGTAGGATTGAAAACAAATAGCATTTGTCGTAGAAAGTATATAATGTTCCACAACTTACTTATACTGGGAAAGAACATGAAGTTTCAATGCATAAGTCGTTGAAAACAGAACTTAGTGAGTCAAAACTTCCGAATCTATAGTAAGAACTGCTATGTATCAAAAGTTCTAAAATTGTTCCCACTATAAGATTTTCATAAGCACGGTTTCATTAACAAAGTATAATGTGACCGATAGAAATATGTAGCAGTAATATGTAACAATCAAAGTTGTCACTAATTTTCTATAATTACAAAATGAAATCCATCCTAAATCCCTTCTGAGATATGTACTGAAAAACCCCCATGCTATAGTTCAACACCCTTTCCTTTTTTTCCCAAATCTTTTCGTTCTTCTCTCCCCTTCTCGAATACATAGAGATCAACTATTTTAATCCTCCACTCCCCCATCGATTTTTGAGATTATCTACCCTCTGTTCTTCCTCTCTTTTTACCTACGTCGACACTTTTCACCTCATGACCCTTTTATTGAGCTTCTTTGTGTTACATGCTGTATTCTGGACAAGTGAAGCTGTGATCTGTTACGAATGTTATGCAAACTCAACGGAACAGGGAAAATATTGTTCGATTGACAAACTTTGTCAGGGGACTTCTTGTTATTTTCGTGAGTTTTACGATGAAGAAGTTTTGTGTTTCAATTGGTTATGATTATGGAAATGTGGTTCCTGGCTACTGATAGCAGATTCACAGTTTGCGAATTTTAACAGCAGCTGGAAAATGATCGCTAATGATTGCGAAGCCTAATATCGAGTTCATAAAAACATAGGATTTTTTGAGTACAATAATGTATCGAAATACGATTAATATTAAAATAACAGATTGAAACATAAAATAGTTGAACAAATGAGCTTTATTTCCAGCAATTGATACGTTTTGCCAGACATGAAGCTAGGTAATTCAAACATACAAACCCTTTGAAGTTAAAGTTTCTAACAAACCGTTACTGTCACAGTTTCCTCAGTTATCCAGATTTTTAGTACATTTTCAGTGAAAAGCGATGTAATCTATCAAAATCTGTCATTTTATACAGATAAAAAGAGGAATAAAACTGTGAAGCAACTAGAATTTTCAGATAATAATGGACAATTTTAAAACCGAATGATGCTTTCCCACTATCTGGATTCAAAAAAACTTCAAGCCCAGATAGAAGCCTAGATAGAAAAAAGACTCTTTCAATCACCTAACTTCCGTAATCTGTTTTATTTCCAACAGTAATAAAAACACATTGGTCGCTACATTATTACCATTCTTATGGTTGAGATAAGTGCAATCCCGACTTAGTTGTTTTTCCGTATCAATGTCATATAAATCAGTAACCAAGAGAAAACTAACTCAAAGTGAGCAGTGTGAAACAGTGATTCACATTCAAACAAATGAGAAAACAAATGAGGCAAGCTTCCCATGTGATTCTGTTCAAAATGTATTTCTTGATAAGTCTCATCTTCTTACAATACCAAAATGACTTCCAGAATTGAACAAAGACAACAGCTGGTCTGCTGGTTGTTCCTCCACCTTGTCCAGTAACGCGAATGTGACTTGTGCTGCTTCTACAAGTTCTTCCACAGTTGCATCATCTTGTTCCTGTAATTCAGATTTCTGTAACTCCCTAGCAAAATCAAAAGATGCCCTGGTGACAAGTACAAGAGGAGGAAGAGGAAATGGATGGTGGAATGGGAGTGGAGGAAGAGGGAATCATGGAGAGGAGTGAGTTTCATTCATTGTAACAACATAGTAATAAAGTTATGATAATAAAGGTGTAAAATGAAAAGACTGAATCAGTAAAATTTGTAAATTCAAAAATCAGCTCACAAACTGATATTCGATTACCGTAAATCCCATAGGCCTTGTACTATCTATGTTCGAAGCAGTACAACTCGGTAGCTTTTGGAGTTTTCAAAAAGTGGTCAACAGATGAAATGCTTATCAATACATTTAGAACATTTCATCAATTGAAAACTTTTTTATAGCTCTAATGACAATTGAGATATGCTTCCCTAAACATACTGGTCCTATGTTACAAGATTTACGGTAACAACTACTGCATCAAACTGTCAGTAACTTCAACTAATTACTTTTGAGACAATAAATATTCGTTATTTGCAAGTTACACAAAACAAAAAAAAACTTCCAGCACTACCTCCAACATCACCCTAACCCTTCCCGATCGAAACTTCGTCCACTGTGAAGAGTGTGGAAGTGTGACAGTTGGCAATCAGACCATTCAAATTCCTTGTGACCATAATCACACTTGTCAAGGAAATTATTGTGTTTCAGGTAGTTCAAATAGGAACATTTAAAAAAAGAAATCCAGTTTTACATGTTTTTTCTAGTGCGTGGTCAATCTCCATATTCATTCTGTGGTGGTGTGTGGGATGAGGAGAAGGCGGTGAGCTTTTACTGTTTCACAATTTTGTTAAAGGCACTATACTTTGAAATGAATTTGATGCGCATCGATCGTTTATTGGTTCGATAATGACTATTTCTTTAATTACACAGTTTCATAATTCTATGTTAATCACACATTATTCGAGTAATTTTGTTTGATCACGGATATATTGTTCCAGCCCGGTTGCTACTTCGACGATGAGGCCCAAGAGTCCTGTCACTGCTCAATGAACATGTGCAATGCCCTCCTTGAACCTGCACCTTTAATGACTACGCAAGCACTATCTGATCGTGAGTTTTCTACCCTCTAATAGAAGGACACTCATCAAATTCCAGCAACCCTCGCTACCTTGATTCCGATAGCCTTGGGAGAAGGAAGTGGAGGAGAGACTCCCTCGATCATCGTTCCAACTGCTGTACCGACAACTACCGTTAAAACTACAACAAGTCCGTCTAACCTAGGAATTTTTCAATCAACTTTTCTTTAGAGAGAAAGTGTAAAAATGCAAAATTGTCACCGAACGATCAAGCAGTGTTTATGGGAGAGAAGCTGAAGAATGTGATCTTGGGAGGATTCGGATCCGATGATGGAGCTGTTCAGGTAACAATAAAAATTATTGGAGTCATCGAAACCAAAATTTTGAGAATATTTAAATCAGAATGTCGAAACAGGAACTCAAATTTAGAGTGCATCCAATTTTACAGTTTCATTGAGTTTCCATTGCTCTCAAAAATGTGAATCAGTAATAACAAACAAATAATATTTCCAGAACTTCGAAGACGACATCAATGATCATATTTGCAACTACTCTGATGATGATGAATGATCTGACGAGAATCTTCCAACAGAATGAAAATAATATTCCAGTTTCATTATGCTAACTTTGTTGAATGAATTGCACACTTTTTCATATAAGCAGTGGAACGGGTGTCAAGAATCAGTATTACTAAAACTGCAAATTGAACGTGAGTTAGGTTGAAATATAGAACTGAAGTTGCTTGAAAAACATGTAACTTACGAAAAACATGCCAACACATTTAGGTTTCTGTTCAGGAGCTGTGTGGTAGCTCACGGTAACCGTCAGGTTTGGAAAAGGGAACAGCAAAAACCTGAGTAATAGGATTTGAAAATCAAGCGTCCTACGTTCCTACATCAACAAACCTCTTCTACAACCACCGTTCCTTAATGGTACCAGTTTGAAACAGAAATCCAAGAAGTAGTCAATGGGTACCTTAACGGAATCTTAACTTTAGTAACTACAGACATTATTTAATAGCGCAACTGTATTATGTTATTGGCTTATGTACTACATACAATACTCTTCTTCAACTATGGGCTCTAATCTGATCAGTTTGAAACAGAAATCTAATGGAAGCTCAATTAGTTTCAGTAGTACAAAGACTAAACTTTAAAAAACACATTTGTTAATAATATAACTATATATTGTTACCGAATTTTTTTGGTTAAACAAAAACAAAAGCTACTGTTCCAAATTCCCCATTCAACAAAAATTTTTTGTCAAATTTACTGACTTCAAGGTAAGAGAGAAACAGTATTCTGTCTCATTGACAATGTCTGCTCCCTCACTTCTGACTTAATCCTGTCGTTTTCACTCCAGTCACACTCTGTGTAGATGACTAGTATAAAATGACGGAAGAAGAATGAGCGTTCGAAATATTGTACATGTGCAAAAAAAGTGTTCAACGTTCAGTCATTAATCCATAACTTTGGGTCAGGAATAGAACAACACTTTGAAACAGTAAATGCGATCACTACGTCCCCTAACATTGAGCTGAACTAAGATGCCGTATAACTTTTTGTATTGTGAATGTGGAGCAAAATCTCAAAACTTTGAAAACTTTATCATCAAAAACCAAAACAAATTCATAAGCCTGATTTACTGTTCGATGTCTTTCAACATTCGCCACATCTCCTTTAGAATCGAATATCCGGAAATCGACAACTTCATGTTTTTATTCTCCTCAGTTTGTCCATTAATCAACTCGGTAACCTTGATTCCCAGCTCTCCTGACAAGTTGAAGGTGCAGGAGAACTTCAAATTCAGCAACAACTTCGAGAAATTGACAAAGAGCTAACCACTGTGTTGTAGTTTCTGATACCCGCCTTATCTGGAAGCAGAAATATAATGTAAAATTTACAATCTCAAGTTGCAAAAAGATCCAAAGAGCATTGTAGTAACTAGAATTCGTTTCCAAAAGTTTTTCTTTCAAGTTATTCTGAACAAAAACAAAGATTGCTGCTTCAAGTTCCCTAGATACAAGATGAGTTTTTGTAAGACGCACTGTGTACATGACTTATTCCCTGTTGGAATTTCAAACCCAGTCTTTGTGCTTGCTTGCTCTCGTCAACCTAATTCTGTAATGTTGGCTTCTGTAACATCCTCGAACAATCCCTGGCTGACTTGATAACAAGCTCAAAGAGTTCAACAATATTAGTTGAATTTCAAGGTTCCCGAAAGTACAGGTTCTGAAACAGGACAAATCATAAGTCATGGTATTAGGAAACCAACACATTTTGCTCATTTAATTGAATTATTTCTTCGAGAAATTGGGTATGAAACAGACTGAACTTTCATACTACTTTTCTGCTACAGTTCAAATCTCAATAAATATCATTTGGAAAAGTCTACGGTTCCACAGAATTATTATAATATGAGCGGGCCCAGTTGTGATAATACAGCTACTATTTCTGGTGAGTTTTGCTCAATTGCAACGTTAATCGCGAACCACCATCAACAAGGTGACCCTGTTTTCCCAGGAGGGTAGTGGTCATTCTTCTCGAACATTCCATATTAACTCCTGCAAGACCTTAATAGAGAAGAGCAGGGGAGACCAGTAGAGTACACTCATTCGTCTCGTCTTCCTTTGTCCTGACTGGTGAGCTACCTCCACTCCTTTTTTTTTGATCGATTTCTTCGTTTTTCACGATACTCATTCTCCCCTTTGACTCATCTTTATTCTCTCTTTCCTTACCCACTTTCATGAGTCATTACCTTTTTCCAGACCATAACTACTCAAGAATGTCAACTGCTCAACAATCCTTGATTGAGAAGTGCCTTCTGCACACTCTTGAAGTCGTCAAAACCTCATCTGCCCCGATTTCCCGGCAGAAACTTTTCAATGATTTCATGGAGAAGGAGGGCATCCAGAGAAGCCGAACTTTCCTCAACAACAAGTAAGCAATTTTCATAAAGAACCATATTCTAATAATTTAAACTTTTTCAGAATCCTTGAAATGTTGGCAGTGTTAGCTTCCATGAAAGGAGTTACTGTGGAGGATAAAGCTAAATGGATGTTTGTCACGAGCACTCCATTCACTGCTTCGAAGGAGAAAAGAGATCAAAAGTTCAATGAAGGGCTACAAAAGTTGAAGAATGACATTGAACATTCTGGAGTGGCTGTGTGGAATGACAGAGGTCAAATCATCAAGTATTCAGATAAGGATGGAGTTGTGAAGTTTGAAGGAGTGCACTGCCCAAGAACAGGGACAGCTGGGAGAAAACAAGCTAAGAAAGCCTCCAAAGCCCCGGAGCTTGTTGCTCTTTCCGACATGGAAAATGAATCTGAAGATGAGGATGTTGAATCCTCCAAGGACAAAGCTAAGAATACTGCAAAACCTTCAAGAGCAGCTCCAAAAACGCTGGTGAAAGTAACCAGAAATTCAGCTTCGAAAAGCAGAAAGTTGATCGAAACTTCATCTGATGATAGTGACGAGGAAGGTATAGGTTCTACCCAGAACTCCTCCCAGGAGAAGTCAAAGAAAGCTCCGTTAAAGCGAAGATCAGCTCCAAAGACGCAGGTGAACAAAACCAGTAAGACAGCTCCAAAAAGCAAAGAATTTATCGAAACGTCATCTGATGAGAGTGACGTGGACGATGTTCTGCCAGCTCCAAAAACCCCAAGCTCCAATGAGCGTAAACGCTCAATCGACACTTCTAATGACCAAGAAAACACCGCAGTGACGGACGAAGCAGTGGAACAAGCATCGAATGAAGTTCAAAATGAGAACTTCGATCCAGCGGACACTCAGCCAGAGCAGCGGTCACTTCAAGGATCTCCGGAAGAGCCATCCGCCAAAAGAATGTGCGTGGACATTGACAATGATGAAGTTCTCGAAAGAATCGCCAACATCAAACCTGAAATCGACGATGACATCATCTTCGAGGGAATCGTGGCCAAGGAAGACAAGAGAGTGGATACGAGCAGGATCCTCCCATTCCGACCATCGATTCTTGGAGGAATGAGTCAATATCCAGAAGAGTTCGAAGAGGAGGAGATCAGGTTAGTTAAATTCTTTTATTCGATTCGTATCCTAAGTTTATATTTTTCAGAAACATTCACTCACTCGGGTTCCTCAATTGCCTGAAGGATTTTTTAGAAGGAGTCATGGGGAGATGCAACGTGAAAGCTGCAGAAATCCAAAAGGATATCGCCCGACTCATCCAAAAAGTGGAGCTTGATTCTACCTTCATGGCTTGGGATGCTAAGCGGCTCACAGCAATTGTGGACGACCTCCTCGGAAGATTAGTGCTTCAGACGACCAACAAAGAACACGCTTCCGAAAGCGATCAGCTGAATTTTTTGATGGTACTGGAGCAGTTAAAGAAGTCTTGCGACACAAAGATGACAGCTGAGCTGGCAGAAGAAGTCAACGAGTTGATTGAAGGTCAAATTGATGACAGTGAAAGCATGAAGGAGTTGATTTCCGGAGACTCGATTCTGGAGGTGATGCGGCGAATGATGCTAGATATCAAATATTGATTTGATTTTATGAAGTTGATCTGTTTTTTTTTGTTAATAAATCTTTTTTATAATCAATTGGTGTGTTTTGGTACTTCATTTCAAATTTCTTATACATATCGTTCCGTTTCATGCAAGAGCTATACAACTTCAGAATTCGTTGTCAGCTCAATGTACGATTGTACTTCCATGCTTCCATATTTTTCATTTTGGTATTCAAGGATTTTTCGATAATGTTACAGGAGTTTTTTTAAATAGCAGGTTGATGAAAGCAAGGAAAAGCAGACATTATTTTAGAGACAACATATGGGTCACTGAGAGTCGTCAAAACTTCTATTATCAGCTCGAAAAAATCTCCGTAACATTATCATCATTACAATCACCAATATGTTCGTAGTTACTACAAACCGCAACTTTTTTTGTATTTTGTCTTGAAGCTGTGCAGCGATGCTGATTTTTTTTTTTGAGAAATCGGTTACCATCTAAATTGGACTTTTCAGTAATATAATGCTTTTCAGTGATATAATGCTATTGTCACAGCTTAAATCTCGACTTCGACGAAAAATCGCTTCTTGATTTATGATTTTATCATTTGAGGAGTTTGAAACAGAAACCCAATAAAACCGTGACAAGCTCAATTGTTAGGACGGTACAATCCCCTCAAATCGCATCTCGAAGTAACTGCAAACAGTCTAGCAAATGTTATAAAAATATTTTGTTACCGAAATTCTTCTTTTTACTTCTTCCGAAAAAAAAAGCTACTGTTTTAAGTTCCCTACTTATCAAGTGAGTCTTTGTCAGATTCAGTAGGTGGGCTTTGGCACTTCTTTCAATTTACAATACGGTAATACCATACTTGTCCGAATCCGGGCCGGGCCCAAATGGGATTTTTCATGGGCCCGGCAAAGGAAAAAAAACCAAAAAAAAAGCAGTGGTTACTGTTTCACGTTCCTCATTTATTACCTGAATGTTCGTCAGCTTCAGTAAGATTTTTTTCCTTTGGCCAAGATCATTTCTAGTAATGCAAACTTCTGTCTCATTGACAATGTTTGCTCCCTAACTGTGACCACTACGTTCGCGGCCCGGCCCGGGGTCAGGGAAAGGAAAAGCCCGGCCCGGGCCGGCCTCGGCAGTCAAATCATAAGCAATGATGCTAGGTATCTTTAGGAGTTCAAATAAATTTTACGTTTTCAAGAAACTGGTATAATAAGAGCCTAATGTTTCATCATTGGTAGCTCCAATTCGAATTACTTTAAAAAATTCCCATTGTTCTTGAGAATGTAAAGTCTGTACGATGGCTTCTAGAATGATTTTCTAACAATTCTAAATTTTACCGTTTCACCAAGTTTTCATGAATAATGGAGAAGTTAACTCTCGTAAACCCGAAAAAAGGTTCGGCAACACTCTCCCTCCATCAATCTATGCTGCCTTGGTGACAAGCTACTTTTATGCAGTCAATAACACTGAGTGAATGTGATTGTTCACCGAACAAAAGGGTTCAAAACATCTAATTCAATGTCCTTATATTTACCGTTCTAACGTGTTTTCATGAATAATGGAGGGATTCACCCGGCAATACTCGAAGTACCTCCGTTTTTAACTTTCCCAAAAAACCACTTCCCTCCTCAACCCAATTTGTCAAAATAACAAAAAAGATTCCCCAAATTCCTCCCCTCCGGTGTCCGTCATTTCGAATATTCGTCATTATTGGTGTCTTCTTCATCGTTCTCTTCTCATTCATATAAATTATATCAATAAACCAGAAGCATTTCTTCTTCATTCAAGCTTCTGATATACAACATCCTCCTCCTCCATAAATTCATCTCCTTCTGGGTCATATCCAATTGAAGAGGCAGAAGATGTACGGAGAATTCTTATCCATTTTCGAAGAATTGCCAATTCAAAGGAAGGTAGTGATATAGAAAAACCGGTTCTCGTTTTCTCTGCGTCGCGAGAGGATTTTCTAATAAATTATGCGTTTCGGAATGTCGCCCTCCGGTCTAATCATTTGGACAAATGCCAACTGATAGGGGGGAAAGTGAACAAGAGGAGGAGGGCACGCCTTCAGGATAGAAGTGGCAAAAGAATGAACATTCTGGTAGATTCCACGTGGCTTTTTGGTTTTTGTTTTGTGAATAAAAATGTCTATTCCGAACTGTTGTGTTAACTCAGTTCCCGGTTGTAGTATATTATCTTAGTTCTGCTCTGATTATTTTAAACTCCTACTAACAGAACACAGTGACAATTCAGCCATCAGTACTGGTCGAAGATGTTTTTTTTAAGGAAAATCAAATTAATAACTTTTGACCTTGCAAACAGTGAAAAAAAAGTTCTCTATCCCCAGTTTCATCTATCAAACATGAAAGTATCTCTATGAGTAAATAACACTTATCTGAAACAGTACTCTTTTCTTTTTTTGGTACAAAAGTCACGGTTTCAAACAATTATTTTCACAAACTAGCTTCGTTTCCGTCAGTGCTAAGATTTTGTCATTCCTTGCTGAGCGATTTATTATTTCTGGAAGAAACTAAAGTAGCAAAACAGTTGTACCTGCGTAAGTAAATATTACCTATCTGAAACAGTACTTCTCTTCATTTTTTGGTACAAAAATTACAATTTCAGATAGTCAATTTTCATAAACTAGCTTTACAGTCGCAATAAAATGTATACTCCGATGAGCTCCAAGATTTCTAGGACTACTCTTTCGTACCAGTTAACGCACCAGTCATTGACCAAAGCTATTTGGTAGGAGGCCGAAAAAACAGTCGATCATTACAGTGGTATCTTAATGAGTATATCTTACCTATCTGAAACAGTATATTTTTCGTTCTGTTGATAAAAAGTTACGGTTTCGCATAGTCTTTTTTTGAGCGAGCTTAGTTTTCGGCAATTAAACGTTCGCACAGACTTTCTGAGCTCGACAGGAAAGATTTCAGATAGAACGTTTGTCTAGTTAACGCACCAGCCATTGACCAATGTTGTTTTTGAACAAGACGAAATTATCCATTTTCGATCTTGCTAATGTTTCAAACGAAAGGGATGGATTTCAAACTACATCAATGAAACAGACATAATTCTATAGGTATCTCAATAAGTAAATACTTTCTATCTGACACACTAAAGTTACAGTTTCAGATAGTCAATTTCCGTAAACTAGCTTGGAATCAGTACTAAGCTGGTCACTCACGTCTGTATAAATTAGGGCTTCCATCTTGGGGAAAATAATTTGGGCCCCGCCGCCCCCCGTTTCCCCGTCCAACCCTCGCCCGCCCGTTTCGCCCTCTCGTACAGGTCACGGAGAAAATTGAAGACATTCAATATTTCACTGTTGAACTTCTTGTGAATTTTCGTGAAAGTGAATTTTAAAATACTTTTCATTTTTGCGTGGCAGCCCAGAGGGCGAACCCGGGTAGGGCGACGGGGGGCGTGGGTAAAGGGCGGGCGAGGCGGGCGAAAATTCGCCCAAATGGAAGCCCTAGTATAAATATTTATAATTCTAGCATAGTGATTTCATTCCAGTTAACGCACCACCCTTCTTTATTGATCAAGGTTATCAGTTAGGAAAATGAAATTAGTAACTTTCGCTGTTGCGTATTTTCAAAACAATTTACTGGAAAGGACAGAAAGTTCCACAAAGCATTGGAAAGGCGTCTCAAAAAGTTAATACCACCTGGCTGAAACAGTACTTTTTCTTTTTCCGATACAAAAGTTACCGTTTCAGCTAGTCAATTTCCTAAACTAGGTTTTCATCATAATTATTGTATGCATCCTTTTAAAATATATTTCCATCCTTTGTTTTCGGCAGTCTCAGTTTCTATGTATTGCACTTAGCTCGGTTTGAACCTCGTAATGATTTATCGAGATTTCTAGCCTACGAATTTTTTTTATTTTATCAGGCATGAGAATTGATCAAAAACTTTTGAAAGGAGGTCGAATTAGTAACTACCATTTTTATCTCTCAAAAGTACCGTTAGAATTCAACTACTAGGCAACTAGAACTCTATGTCAGGAAGAAAATGATCTAGTTGCTATGTGTCCGTTTCCGCAAATTTAGAAAACAAAAGTTAGGACCCACAGGGAAAATCAACCCACTATTAAAGCGGAACTTTAGTAAGCAGATAACAACTATCTGAAGCAGTTAATTTTGGTTGAGAATTTTAAAAAAATTATCAGAATAATTTCACGGTTTGTGATCGGTTTCAACTTATTCAAGAATTGTTGACTCCATTCATTCGAATGTCTCATATCTTCAACGAAGATTCTGAATAACTTGTTAATAGACTATGCGGTACATCATTTCACAACAGAAAACTGTTTTCAAATACCGTTTCACAGAAAATGTTTTTTTGTTTCGGACATGACTATTTACTAGATCGTTGTATGCTTCTATATTTATTTTCCAAAATGAGCAAACTTAGAGTAGGACCGTTTGTACCTGACTGTCGAACGCCCCTTTTGTTGGCAATCAAAATTAACTGACTACCTGAAACAGTGAAATACGCTTTATGATCAAATCGGAAAAAAAGCTAACATCTTGAAGATTGGGCTCTGTTCGGAAATACCGGACTTTAGCAAAAATACCGGACTTTAGGGTATTGTCCCGGACTTTAGAAAATTAACCGGACTTTAGCTAAAATACAGGACTTTAGGGTAGTGTCCCGGACTTTAGAAAAACATCAGGACTTCAGCTAAAATAAAGGACTTCAAGTAAATAAAGGACTTAAGGGAAATAAAAGACTATTGGATGAAGTATTAAACCCAACAGGTTTATGGTACATGAACCTGTGAAACCACTTTTTTTTGTTTTCTTTTCTATTTTTCATATTTTCTTCGTTTTTTCTTGTTTCTTATCAGTTGCAAAAAAAGTGTTAAACTTCATCCGTTGTTATCACTAATGGACAAGGGAGAGAGCAGTAAAATATTCGAGACAACTTTTTAAAGGAGAACCCACGGAAACACCCGGGACCCATAAAAAATGTGGAACCCAAAAAAACTTTTCCGGGACTCATCCGGATCGATTTTTGCTCCGCTTGGGCAGTGTGTTTCCTAAGCCTGGTTCAATAGTGGTGTTTTACGCTTTCGAAGGTTTAATTAGGTAGCCCACCATCGAAACAGGCTTAGGGAACACAACAAAAATGCTTTTTAGAGCACGAAATCGAGTACGTTGGAGCCCCGAAATTATTTTTTGAGCCCCGGAAAAGGTTTTTTTTGGTCCCGCACATTTCATGAGTCCCGGCTATTTTCATGGGTCCCGAAAAATATATAAATACCCGGGTTTCGGATAAGAACCCGTAGTTGTTGGTTGCTTATACTGCTCTCTCCCTTGTCCATTAGTGATAACAACGGATGAAGTTTAACACTTTTTTTGCAACTGATAAGAAACAAGAAAAAACGAAGAAAATATGAAAAATAGAAAAGAAAACAAAAAAAAAGTGGTTTCACAGGTTCATGTACCATAAACCTGTTGGATTTAATACTTCATCCAATAGTCTTTTATTTCCCTTAAGTCCTTTATTTACTTGAAGTCCTTTATTTTAGCTAAAGTCCGGTTAATTTTCTAAAGTCCGGGACAATACCCTAAAGTCCGGTATTTTTGCTAAAGTCCGGTATTTCCGAACAGAGCCGAAGATTGTACAGAGCTCTGCCGTTAACACTTCCAAGATTTTGACTTCTTGCTTTATTTTGTGGCAATTCAAAAAATAACTGTTTCAAGTTTATGTTATTCGTCTAGAGGTTTCTTTTTTACTGTTCAGTCAACATCAGGTTGGAAACTCGCAAAGCTGCCTAGAATAATCATTTCAGTGTTTCAGAAACATTTGAATTGTGAATAACAGGTCGAAACATTGATTCCTTTAATTCTGGCTTTAGTTGTTGCCATTTCGGGAACTATTGAAACATTTTTTTTCTAGCCTCTACTTCTTGCTTTCCTTGCCTTTTCATATTTTCATTTACTTCGGATTTTTCAAGTTTTCCCACTTTTTTTCTCTTTCGATACTTCCATATCTAGGATATTTTTTTCATTGTCTCGATAGTGCTTCAAATTCCAAGAAATTAGCCAATGCTTCAAACTTTTTTCTAAAACGAATTAAAATTCGTGGTTCCGTTCATCACTATTTCGTTTTCCGGTGGTTGAAATTAGGCTGACACCATTTTTACATTTTACTCGCTAAGGTTAGCATTTCCTTGAAACAGATTCGGTTCAATAAATTGCAGGGGTATTATCGAATACAAACTTTTCTCCAGTCGATAATCTACAGTAGTAACATTTCTGAAGCAGACATACTTCTGATGAACCGGGCCAGGCTTTTTCAGAAGTTTTCATGGTCCGGGCCTTGAAAATTTCCCTATGGTCCGGCCCGGTCCGGGATTAGGGGCTTTGACGGCCTCGCCCAGATGTCACAAGTATGGAAGCAGAAATTGGTGGAAGTACCGTTTCAAAATCATTATATTTGCTCTAAAATACATTTTTTAGCAATGAATCTCTGTACGTCTCTACAATCAGACTGTGCATCTGTTTCTAGGTTTATGAACAGGAGACTAAACAAAAATCTTCAAAATAGTCTCTGAGGATTCTGTGAATCAGTTTCCATAGAACTTTTCCATTTCAATTTTCCACGGTTCCAGTTGGTTATTATCATTTCATTCCTTTTTTTCCTTTCTTAGTTAGTAAGTTGGTGATGAATTTCACAAACGAACTGTAGTTAATTTCTAACAAATATTACTGCTTCATCCTACTTTTAAAAGATGCTGTGAGTAATTCGTAGTTGCTTAGATGAATCTCAGACGTTCTCTCTTATTTTCTTAATTTAAGGGATCGTGAAGTCTATCACTTCCTTCTTGAATTCTCATCAGGTATCAGATTCGAGGACTTTCTTGGTTTAAGGAGATTCACTGCTTCCATTGTCCAGACACTTTTGATATAGTTTTTCATATACTAAATGAGGGTAACTGGGGCACCACAAGGAGCTGAACCATGGAGCAAAGCCTCAATGAAGCAGACTCATTTGAATCTGTTCTCAATCAAGCTTCATTATTTTTCACTTTCAAACGAATCGCAAAAGCATTCACTACTGAAAACCGAAAAAATAATACGGAATTATTATTAGTTTCAATACGAATTTCTTGTGTTTCATGTAGTCAATATATAGATTTTCAGTTTTCCGAAATTACTTGTTGTTCTCCCTTTAATCACGTCGGTCTTTTTTCTCTGAGAAAATGTTTATGATTACTACCTCTGAGGTAGTTCACGGGGCCGTTTTCAGTGCAATTTTCTCTCATCAAACAATTATAAAATTAAAGCGGTTTCACACCTTACTTATTCAAACTTTGCCACAGTTGATTGTTGCTCTGACGGATATTTAATGGAGTTAAATCCAGGTTTATAATCACAAACATTATGCCAAGAATCTAAAAAAAATGAGCATGTAGTTTCATCTGCGTCGCCAGACTTCCGAAATCAATAGTTATTAACTGCTATCTGTTCTGAAAGATTAGTTTTTTGGAAGACTACTCTACAAAAATTAATGTTTCATTATTTAGGTTTTTACGATGTCTATGTTGCTCACGTTATTGGAGAGAAGGATCGATTGAATAATCTAGTTTTTGTGTTTCAAAACTGTAATAATTGTTGAACGATAGCTAAATCCTGGTTCACAGTTGTGTAGAGTATGCTCGTCGATTTAATAGCTTTCAGCTTTTTAAAAACTTTCGTGTTTCATGACACCGTGATTTCAAGTTATAACTTGTGAAAATGATGGGCTACTGATGGAGAATAAGTTGTGCAAAAATCTCATCAGGCTAAAAAAATTCCGAGGGGCTGAGGAAAATTCATAGTAACTGACTGATTTACTACTTATCTGTAATTTTCTGTTTCTCATATTTACCAAAATCAAGGCGACCAATATCTATGTCAATGCATCATTGATTGCGTTTATAGTCTCCCAAAATTCATTTTTATCTGTTAATTTTGCAATTTTTTCACATTTTCTCTGTTTTGGGGACTGCAAGCCTTTTGAATTTGAAGTTTCATTGATTCAGAATCCAAGTTGTTCGCCAGTGAAAAATTAATACAAAATTTCCTCAGAACTTTGTCAAGCTCTAAGTTTTTGTGTTTCAAAACTGTGAGATCCGCCAAAAATTCATTAGATCCAGGTTATACCGAGCCTTATCTTTCCTGTTTCGTGATATTGACATATTGACTTTTAGCTTGCACGTATGGTAGACTATTGTTCAGCGGCTCTTCGATAGAGACTAGAAGTTTCAGATTAACCATACATGCCCATACTGAAGGCCGGGGTGGCTGGGAGCCTGGCCGTATCTAGTCCAACTAGGCCCTGGTCCGGGCATGGAAACGTATGAGCCTAGCTTGAACTGTGTTTTCCAGTTTCTCAGTCTTGCCAAAAATACGCCAATAATTTTCGTAACCAGTGTAGCCTTTCTTCCAAAATCCATATTATCTAACTTGAAAGTGCTTGTATTCCTGTTTGATTTGGTAATTTTCTTTTCCAAATAAATTGTTTTCGTAAGTACCGAAGTCGCACCCAAAGTTCCCAGACCCATCTCAGATTTCACCCCCTCTTGCTCCTCCGGTCAAAAAGTTTCTCCAAAACCAACCTCCCTTGAATCCCTCTGCGTCTCTCCACTCTCTCCTTCATCCCATTTTCCGGCGCCCAGTGGACAAACAGTACTCTCCCTCTCTCTCCCTCTCTCTCTCTCTTGGATAAAGTCTCCTCTCTGCGTCTCTCCATCCTTCCATACTATTTCTCTACCCCAAGTGATCCGCCCGTACAGTTTCTCCCTCTCTCGGGCGGCCTCCTCCTCCCCTACCTTTTCGGCCTCTCCTCGAATCATCATCATATACACAGAGAAGAAGAAGAAGGACTGACCACTTTGCGACCCCTAGGGGGGCCCCCAAATACAATACCTTCAATGAATTTTCCTTTTCTTCTTTTTACTGTCTTCTTTCTCTCTTTCTCTAGTACTCCTTTCTCTCTCTCTTTTCTCAATCTCCCGCATTTTAGTAGTGTCCGTTTTCTTGTCTTACATATACACAGTTATTTTGTTGGGATTCGTTTTTTTTGGGTTGACTGAGATAGTCCTTGTATTAAGCGGTTCATTATAATTGTCCCAGAAAGTTCTGATGTTCATGAAACAGAACTATTTGTTCGTTAGCTCTTTTTCTGTGGTCTTTCCAAAATAGTTTGATTTGTCCCCGGATTTCGAAATTCTTTGTCTAAATTTACCAGTGGGAATCCATAATGAACTGAATATAAGGTTTACGAAGCAGTAATTTTTGACGAACGAGAATTTCTATTCCAAAAAGTTATCATACGGTTTTCAACCAGGTTTTTATGCTTCTCCAATTCCATCGAGATGAAGGAACTTTCCGATTTTGTTGTATCATTATGAGAGTAAAGCCAAGAAACCGTCTGAAAAATTAGGATGGTGATGAAACCGGAAGTTTCATGTAGGGTTTGTTCATTTTTTGAGATTTCCCTTAAAAATAATGTTTCGAAATCTTCATATAAACAATAAGCATCATTGTTTTTTTGCTCAATTCAATCATTACATTAGACACGTACTGGCAATTCTCAATAGATCGCCTTTCTGTGAATATAGAAAATCTGAAACAATAAACATTTTGAAGATAGTATTTCCGTTTCATGTAGCCATGATTACTTATCAGATGATTTTGATTCATTGGAAGCATCTCTAAGTGAGAATTTTCTCGTACTCGAAGCTCTTCCTTACTCGGTTTACTAGTTATCAGAACAAACTTATGGCACTGATAATGCACAATTTGAACCCAAATTGAGAACCAATTGTGTCAGAAGTAATCTCTTTCAAAAAGTTTCTGTTTCGAAACATTAAAAAATGGCAATGCTCGGTTCTGATAGTATTACACAAGTTGTCAGATCACTGAAAACTTGCTTCCGATATTTTTTTTCTGCTGCTCTTGAAGTAACAAACGAAATAATAATGAAAAGAAAAATCGAATTTTGATTCTAATACCCAGAATCTGGAACAGTGATTTCTGAAAATTGTTCGCTAGGATAACTTATGGGTCAATTTTTTGAGAAACAAATAAGGAACACTTTTTTTGAGAAAACAAATTTTTTGAGAAACAAATAAGGAACTTTCACGATAGGCCTCTTCTGTTTCCTAGCTCCGAACTATTTTTTCTAAAAACACCATTCTAGAAACTTCTCTGTTCCACAACTCTAATATTGCTTAACTCAATATCTATGCGCTGCTATAATTGCGGGCATATGACATGGAAAAAGGAGACACATTATAAAATTTCAAATCTCCCTGTTTTTGAACATTCTTATATTCCATATATGTTTGGAGTACTGCTTCTCCTGCATTCATCTTTAAAATTAAAATTACTTGCTTGTATTAGTTTCAATCTGTCTGTTGATATTTTCGATTTCGGTCATAGTGACCGCAAAAGACACTAAATTCACTGTTTCATAATGTTTTCATGAGCCTTATTCTTTTGAAATGAACGTTCCATCCATTATCTTCACGGCATTTTTTAACATTTTTTAAATGTGAAGTTTTTTTCCAGTCTTTCCAAACTCTTTTGAATAGTCATAACTGAAATAAGGTAGTTCCTCTGATGTCGTCAAACTATTTGAACCTTCTGAAACTCACCACAAAAAATTTCCACTTTCTTGGTATCCATAACTTTTCATATATTTTCCTTCCTTCAATTACATCAAACTGTAGGTCTTTCCCAGTAATTTCTCACTTCCAGCCCCCTCTGTCCCCTCCAAAATTCATTTTCCAATTTTGTTTTCCACCTCACTGAGGGGTAGGTAGGTTGTAAAACAGCAAGTGAACACATGTGTGTGTATTTTTGTGATAAGAAAATTGTAAGGGGAACAAATTTTGTGGGTGTTGTCTTCTCTATTTGATTTTTGATAAGAACCACCACCCATATTCAGGAGTGAGGGTAACAACGATTTATATTCAACAACATATATATTTTTAGGGTGGTGAGTTACTATTGTATAGTTTTAAGATGCAGGTGGAAACGGTGAATTGAGTAAAGAGGAGTTTCTGTTTCAGAAAGGCTAGTTTTGAAACGGGGATTTTGGAGAAATGATCACTCTTCTTTTTATTGAAAGTTCATATCAATTTTCGATATTGCTGAAATGTTTTTTCACATCCAATTTGACGGATTAAGAGAAAATTGCTAAGAATTTTTGAAATTTTCAATTTGAAACTTCCTGAATCCGTAACTTCTGCAATTTCACTGTTTTGATAACATTAGTTATCGAAGAAGGGTCCTATTGATAATACAGTTAGAAAATCAGATGCTGTAAACGTAAAAAAGTTCATAAACGAACGCGGCACCAAAATTGAAAAATAAGCAAGCCCTAACGGCTTATTTGAAATCGTAACTTTTTCTGTTTCGAAACTTTAGTTTATACGAACCCGTAACTTATCAGTTACTCTCTCCTCTGCCCTATTCAACCTATCCTTATTAGTCTTCAACTTCTTTTTGAGTGTCCTTATTTTTGAATCGTCATCTTTTTTTGGTAACTGTTCTGTTAGTCAGTCCCTTTATTCTCAATTCGTTCAAAAACCATAATACATGAGTGAGAAAATCTTTATGGCTAATTTGAATCTTCTACATTTTCAGTTTCAAAAATGAGGTTTGTAGGAGTCTTTTAGTAACCAAAACTGTTCACTGTATTCCAGCTGGTCCCATCTTATTCATTTATTTTTTTTATTGATTGCTCCCAATCTCAAATCGGTACTCTTCTCCTGGTCGCAGTTTTATTAGTTACTTCTATTTTTTTGGGAGCACAATTATCATCAAATTTTAGAATATTTCCCAGTTTCATCATCATATAGTCTGAAAAAATTACAGACGTTCTCACTAAAACTATAGCTGCCAAAAATTTTCAACTAGAATTTTTTGTGAACTTCACTGGATGTTCTGGATCTTTTATTTTTAGTAATGTGAAAGAAATGATATTGTTAGGTCACAACGTTTACTGTTTCATACTCGTTTCATATTTGTCTGAAAATAACTTAGTTTCGTTGGCATTCGTTGTCATTGTTAAATCCACTCATTTTTTTTTGCAAATTCATAGTCCCCTCAAAAAATGAGGCGTTATTCTTCCTTTATTCAGTAACTTTTCCTTCAAGTCTTTCTCATTTCTCAACCCTGGGTAACTGTAAAAAATATACCGTCAATCCTGTAACAGAGTCCCACCCAGTACTGTATGTTCAGAGCAGTGTAACTCGCTAGCCTTCGGAAATTTCTAATTTCTCCCTTAAATATAGAATGTGCAAAGGTGAACGATTTTTCCGAGAAAATGTCCAAAAAATGTCCAAAATTTTGTCAAAAAAATGGTCAAAAATCGCTCATTTTTCAACTTTGCTTGTGTCTTGTGAGCCGCGTTTTTGAGCTGGGGCTTTGAAATTTTGATGGCGCATGTGAAACTGTATTGGCTATGTGGGGAACTTTTTGGTGTGCTGAACCGATCATTTTAAGCTGACTTATGGTGAAGAACGATGGATGTCCAAAATGTGTCAAAAAAATTTGGCTTGAAAATAAAAAAAAATATTTTGTATTTTCAATGGCGTTGACCTGGTTATGGAAGGATTTTTTAACATTTTCCGGACAATATGTAACTTGCCGAGATCTATCGATTGAGCCATAACTCGAGTCAATAAGACAACTCTGTCACTTGTGAGCCATAAAAATGTGCTCTATTTTTGGACATTTTTGGCAATTTTTTCTTGATGGACCACAGTTTCTCCTCTGTAACTGGGCTTGAAGGACTTTTTCGGTGGTCAAAATAGTATTTCTTTGTAGCCCTGATGGTACTCTGTTAAAAGAAAAAAGAATCAGAAAAACTTTAGTTCAAAAATTTTCCAGGTCAGAGAGAAAACGGGAATTTTGTTGAAAATTGACCAAAAAATAAAACTAAAATCGTTCATAGGTTACCATTCGGAACCGGACAACTTGGGTTCGAATAGAATTTTCACGCTGGTTTCAAAAATGACATTCATTCATTCGATTTCTGGAATTTCAGGGTTCACGTCTGAAGACCCATTTTAGAAATGAGAAAAATTAAATAATCTAATGAAGACGTGGCGGCCTTTCTGTTTTCCTATTGCACCGCAGGTCCCCAACAAATACTAGTCAATAAGTAATTAACTAAAGAAATGATAAGCAAAGCATTTTAAATAATTTATTAGTTGAAAAAATTTTGAAAACTCTGAAGACAACTGAGATATTCTGCTCTGAACGTATAGGTCACTTACTGGATTCACGTTGTTCTTTTCCTATTAAAAAAAATTGTTTTTACTGTTTCACGGTCATAATATTCTGGAGGGATGTTTTGTTAACTACTAATCTCGTCTTATCAACTATCTTAGTTCAAAATCCACATATTCCTCCAATCATTTTCCGTCTAGACCATGCAAAACTATGCGATTTCTTGTTTGCCGCCATTTCTAACATAAACATTTCCACTTGACAGTCAGTGTCCGCCAGAACTTTTTGCACTATATATGTTGCTATGTTAAGTTTTTCCACACACTCTCTTTTAGGAGCTCTCCCTGCTCCGCCACGGAGCAGCATATGCTCCAAAAAGAGAGAGAGGCTTACCCACCGGAGAGTTTATTTGTTCTCTCTCTCTCTCTCTCTCTCTCTCTCTCTCTCTCTCTCTTTTCCTCCTGATAATTCGACAAACACGCCCTTCATATCTTCTCTCTTTAGGGAGAGAGAGAGTACCTAAGAAAGTGTACATACATACACATTGACAAACACACATTCCGAAGTGGGCGGGGTCGAAGGGACGCCCTCGGGGGACATAAGAAGAAGACAACACTTCAATCACCACTAAACTTATTATCATTTAGATGAATATGTTTTCATTTATTATGGTGGGAGGGCTAGTTGGAAGGGAAGACGGAATCAAGTTGGAAAGGGGGATTATGACAGATTATGGGAAGGTGGCAACAATAGAAAGTGGGGTTTAATCTGAATGGCAAACATTTTTTGGTTGGGAGGGGAAGGATGGGGAAGGATGCAAAAAGTATCTGGTTGAATTTTGTTGGACAGTTTTTTTTTGAAAAGGCCAAAATATTAGTGTTATTAGATCTAGTTGTCTTGGAAAATCATGAAAATGAAACAGTGATACTTCTCTTCACTCCAAGCCTATGTCTTTTTTTTTGAAAAATCCCGGTTTCGGAGGGCAGTGATATAACTTTCCGGAATGGTATACCTTTTTTTTGTAGGGTCACCTGTATAGAAATTCACACCTATAGCCTATCTGACTCTTGATAATCCGGAATATTTACCCTTTGAAACTGTAAAAAAAGGTTACTGTTTTTCTATTTCCATTACTAGAGTAGCCAAATTACACTTCATTAAACCGTATTCATACCTTCTTGCTACTTCTTCCTGGATAATCTTCTTGTCCAACAGTGAAACTACAAAATTTAGATTTGGAATTGTTACGCTTGTTTTTTGGAAGTTGAATAACCCGTTACACATAATGTTACTAAAACTGTATATTCCCGTATATGCACATTTTCAAACAGTAAAAGATATGCAGAAGTCTCTGTTTCATTATTTCTATTACTACAGCATCTCGACTAAGTTTTAGTAAACTCGAGCCAGATTTGATAATATTCTCTGAATCTAAACTCTGATAGAACGGTCAAATCACACAAAATTCATTCAAGTACTTTTTGCTTGTTTCTTGTAAATGAGTAGTAGACCTAATGCTATTGAAGCTACCAGTTCCTGAATATGTTTTTTCGGTGCAGTAAAAAATTAGAGATTACTATTACATTATTTCCATTACTAGAGGATTCACATTACTCTATAATCGATGTGTTCGTTTTTTGGTAGCAATTTCTGAAAATCACCCCTTTATCAAAAAGTTAAACTACAAAATGTTGATTCAAATGCGTTCTGCTTGTTTTTTGAAATTCGGAAAGCCCGCTACACGTAATGCTATTAAAACTATATACTCATGTATATGCACGCTTTCAAACAGTAAAAAAACATGTAAAAATATCTGTTTCATCGTTTCTATTACTAGAGCATCTCCACTACGTATTAGTCAACTCTGATAGGACGGTGAAACGGCACAAAATTTATTAAAGTGCGTTTTGCTTTTTATGGAAAGTTATTCGCTTTCCCACATCTAATGCTACAAAAGCTACCAGTTCCTGAATATGTCCATACTGGTAAAGTAAAAAAAAATTTAGAGAATACTGTTTCATTGTTTCCATTAATAGAGGATCCACATTATTCTATAATCGAATTGATGTTTTTTTAAATGTAATTCTTTCTGAATTACAATTTTGCCAAACGAACAGTGAAACTACAAAAACTTGATTCAAATTTGTTATGCTTGTTTGTCAGAAGTTTGAGCATGCCCCATTTAATGCTAATAAAAGTATATATTCCCAAAATGCAGCACTTGAAACAGAAAAATCAGAGAGAACACTTTTTCTTATTTCAGCATCCATATTGTATCTTAACTGTGATTATGAGTATACTCACCATGGTGTAAAATAATGGAACTAGGCAAATTTTGTTTGAAATTGTTCCGCTTGTGTTTTAAGAGTTGATCAAATTCACCCTATTCTAATATTTCAGAAAATATACGTTCCTGAAAATGTAGACTTTGAAACAGAAAAAAAATTAAAGAAAAACTACTATTTCATCATACTTATTACTAGAGGATCCACATTATTCTATTACAAATCGAAGGCAGTTTTTGATAATGTTTCCTAATAATCAAATTTGTGGAGAAAGAGTTTTTTTTATCTCCAAGTCTCTGGGAACCTCTGAATTCCTAAATATTTACATTGTGAAACAGTATAAAAAACCTGGAGATCACTGTTCCATTACTTACTTTCATTACTAGAGCATTCGAAATGCAGTGTCTTCAACCAGGTTCGAGGTGATACTTCCAAAAATCAACCCTGTGAATCAGTAAAACTACCAAATTTTGGTTTAAAACTTTTCTGATTCACGATATATGTATCAGTGTTATCTGTGTTCAGGGATCTTATTGGATCATTAACAATGCTTACATTGTCATCACTTCCACACACAATCCTAAGTTTTCCTGAAATACTTAGCGCAATGAAAGCCACCAATCTCTAGTAACTTTCTTTTGTATTGTGACGAGAACTTTTCAAATATATTTATAAGGGCACCGATGTTGCTTATTATCTTTGAAACCTCAGTTGCCATGGAAACGTTCACTTTGGAACAGTAGAATTCATTCAGTTCACTCCATTTTCCAAGTCAACCCAAGTTGTACTCGCAAATCCCACAAATAAGCATTCAGAAACAGTGAAACTGCATATCAAAATTTACAAATTTTTCTGTTTCACAGTGTTTGTATTCCAGAGAATACAGTTTCTAAAATATTGGAACCGTAATATATCCATCAGAGGCAGGTAAGTTTAGTTCTCTTCAACCATCTCTAGCTACTTGTTCACCTTATTGTATTGAGACCAACAGTTTTCCTGGACTGTGAATTTTTATAATTGAACTTGGTTTTGTCTTCATAAAACTTATTATCATGCGAGCCTGAGTAACCATGGAAACATTCACTTTGGAACAGTAGAACTCATAATATTATCAGACTGTCATCTCTCGAATCCAAGTTATCTCAGCACATCCCATAAAGGAAAATCACGGAACAGTGGAACTGAACTTCTGAGTTCGAAACTTTCCAGTTTCACGAAGTCTAGTCATCTACCCGTCCATTTTGTTTTCATTAAGCAGACAAAACATCTCCCATTGTTGTTAATTTAACCTAAACTCGTCGATCCGTCTATCATAGTTTCAGCTGAATTAACTTCTGACACGCTGAGGTAGTTTTTATTTTATTCTGTAATTTCGAGATTAGCCTGAAGTTCTTTTCCAAAAGTTGTAACCTGGCAGTAGGTTAACTCTAGAACTGTATGTTACGAGGACCTGGAACTGCCGGTAATTTCTGATTCTCGGTAAACGTTAACAATGAAACAGTGAATGGTAGGTAGATCAAAATTAATTTTATGTTTCATTCATAGCTTATTTGTTCGGTATTTTGAAAAATTTTGCTTGTCTTACGGTCTCATGTTGCATTGTGAACATTAGTTGGTTACTATCGAGGCATATTGCTCAATCTACTCTCACTGTATTTACTAATTCCGATGAGCTCATAGAATTTCGATGCTATTTTTACTTTCGTACCGTTTCAGGATACAAGTGTTTTTTGCTAGATTTTAGAGACTATGCTAGTAAACAACACTTTTTATTAAATTTGTGAAAAAGCTTGACTTGAAATGGAAGAAAGTATTTTAAGCGAGCCCGTATGTTAATACCCAGATTAAAAAGTACTGTTCAAAAAACTTGTATGAAACAGCAACAAACTGAAAATCACTTAGTCTCTGTTCCACATGTTTTTGAAATTATGCTGTGAAAAAGGTTACAATTCACAAACACGTACCTTTTTTCCAAAAACTTTTCAAATTTCACAACCTCAGCCCACATTTCTCGGTTTTTTTCCCAGTTCTATTTTTTTCGTCGTTGTTTATCTCATCTCAATGAACTATTATATTTCCCCAAAACTTGATAACTGTTTCAAACGATTGTCTTCATACTTTAGATTTCATTTTGAAACCAATAGGGGAACCCTGTGCTTTATTTTCGATTTTCTAATGGTAGCAAAGATAGTATCAAGAAATTAGAGGATAATGATTCTCATGTCAATAAACCTTTTCTGTTTCAATCTGTCATCTTGAATTTATCTATAACTATTTGGAACATTTTTTTTCTTTTACTTCAACACAAATCATAAGTGATAAAGACAAGCGGTTTCTTTGGCATAAGTAAATTCCAGGTTTTAATGAAATGCTCAAAAGCGTGCTCTATTGAAATCTAAACTGAGTTTCCAGCGAAAAATTCACCGTTTCAACTAGTTTATGACCGATGAACGCTCGGTTATTCTTCAATTTATTTTCCGGTCGTGTTGAATATCATGAAAATCTTCTCCTAATCCGTTAGAAAAACTCCGACATCTTCCGTTTTTACCGCTTCTTTTCATCGTATTTTCGAAATTTGTTTGCTTTTCAAATTCACAGTTTCATCAATTTTATTTCAGATTCACCAATGCAACTGTGGCTAGTTTGACTTCTTTGCAGCAAAGAACGATTTTTTTTTTATTCCAGTTTCAAACCCCTGTTTTTTGTCGATTTTTGGAAATTGTCAGTTCATTGATTTAACTTGCTTTTCAAAATACTGGTCTCAATTTTCCTCTCCTGTCTCGTAGAATTGATTTTTGTCAAATTACTTTTTTGTAGATAGTTGGTAATTGTTTCGATAGGTAACCTGGAATTTATTCAAAATCATTTTGTAAAATCGAATTTGAGGGATTAAAAAATCATTACCGTTTCCCAGTTACCATTCTTGACTGATTGTACTACTGAAATATTAAGCGTTGATTTCTCAGACTTTTTTCATTCCCAGAACTCTCAGGTTGTTTTCACGAAGCCTGGGAGCCCCAAGCTTCTATATCCCCTCTCCCCTTTTGTCCTCCTCTCCCAATATCCATGATAGATCCTAAACATTATTTTCCCGCAATTCACAATTTATTTCGATTCCTTTCTCCTCCTGAACCTGTCTCTATCCTCTATATCTCTCTGCCCTTCCCACCCAATCATCTCCTCCCCCCATCCTCCTGTCCCTTTAAGAATATATTCGACCTTCGACGCGCGCGCGCACACCGTGGACAACCGTCTTTTGGCTTTCTTTTCTAATAGTATAGATTCATCTCTGAAGATGGAGGAGAAATGGCTGACTTACAAATTACGTCCTCCCCCTTTTCTTCGGAAAGGAGGAGGTAGCCTAATATGGGTGAGAGGTCATGGAAGGAGGTGTGGGATACCGGAGAAGAAGAGAGGAGGTTATTAATTGTTATGATGAAATGCTTCGCTTTGTTTCATCTTGATTGACCCGATTGACTTTTAGGGGGAGAGGGATGCACTTCTATTAGAGGTTTGAGGGCTCGGCATCGAAAATTCGATTTGAATTAGTGCTAATGATAATTGACCAAACTGAATCTGTTCACTAAAACAGTGGTTTTCCTTCGATAGTGCTTTACTATTCGACAAGTTTTTTTCAGAAGTTGTTTCATTTCTTCAGCTTTTTTTCATTATAGTTAGCCCGATGGACTCCAGGGTGCGCTTTTGTTAGAGGTTGAAAGTACTTTCCCTTAGACTCTGCCGATCAGTGCTAATCAAAGTGGAGCAAATGAAACCTGTTCACTGAAACAGTAATTTTTTTTCATTATATCCCGTTCCATAAATATTGTTTAGATATTTATTTTTCCTACGAAAATTGATACTACGTCTCTATCCACTTCAAAATGCCAAACGTGGGTGGTTTTTCAAACAATGAATAAAGGTGCTACCACGCATTAGAGCTTTTAGAACTCGTTCATAATTAAGCTCCAGTTACTAGTTTTGACTGAATTTTTGTACGGAATATAACAAAGTGGCTTTATACATTCCTTCAAATTTTCGAGTTCTATTAGTAAGATGATTTCTATTGTGGTAGCACCGAAAAAACCAGTATCGTTATCTGAATTTTTTCCCGTTTTTGATAGTTAGTTTATCACTTCTTTAACTATGAAATACCGAATATAGGTTTCGCAAAACACTAAAAACCTGATCAAGACAAACTCTCTCCCATTGATTGAATCATGAATTTTACAACAGCCTAAATAATTTATCTGAAACTGGGATTGAATGAAACCATGAGATTAATCAAGTAACGCTATCGTTCTGTAACATTCTTATAACTACAAAACTTTAAAAGGTCTACATATGTTTTCTATCTCTGATACTTTTTTTTTTCATTTTCAGCAATGTAACAAATAAGCGTAGTGAGTTTTCACATTGATTCACGACTCATTGGTATTACCATGAAATCATTTCCCAAAGTTACTAGTTTCGAGAAATACCAAGCCATCATCAAAAACACTATTCTTTTCTGAAAAATGTTCATGTTTCACAGAGGTTTCACAAGTTTTGAATTTAATTTATACAATGTTTACGCAATCAATTGCTCTGGTTTAGTGCCTAGAGGGCTCTCGAAAAGCTTAGTCGAAGATCAATCCGAAGTTCACTACCAAATTCACAAAAAATGTTAGAATTTTGCAATTTTTTCGATTTCATTAATTTCCTATCATTTATTCTGAAATTCACTAATTGCTGATTGCACCGGCTCATGATAATAATCAATTATCGAATAATCATCAATTTTTCTATTTGTTGAAACGGTTTTATTGAGAAAACTCAATGTCAGCAGTTCAGTGTAAAGCAAGACTAACTTGCTCAGGTTTTTATAAATACTCATCTCTAACAATTTTTTCACAGTACCTTTGACTTTCATAACGTTTTTCTCCGAAAATTTTTTTTTACTGATTTGCTGACTTTTCAAGTTTTTGAAACCATCTGATAGAACTGGTAGGTAAGGCGAGTTATGTGTAACTAGCAAAATGAAAAATTCATTCAATTACTTGCAGCTCATCGACAATTTAATAACATACTGGATGCTAAATCCCATAAGATAACAACTCTTTGAAACGAGACAATATTTTGAAAATTTTATGTTCGGACCCCTGTTTCAGCAATGTTATTTACAGATATTGCTCTAATGCCAATTGCTATTTTAAGCGCAAAGTTAACTGTCTAAGAAGTTTTGAATCTGAGTTTTTTATTGTTACTACTTACTTTGAATTTCATAAATAGGCGAGTTATCTAGAACAGACTCCGAAAAAATTTATCCGTTTCATTAGCTTGTTAATCCATAGATTAGACCGCTATGGACATTGTTCTGTCTCGATCATAAATCAATGATTTTTCAAATTAGAGATTCAATCCCACTTTACAATTGCATCTTTCTAAAGTTCTGCTGTTTCCAAAGGCCTATTTTCTAGTTTCTATATTTATTAATCCATTCCACGTGAAATGAATATAGTAGCCAATTAATGTATTAAGTATTTTTCAAAACGCCTTGAATTTTTTCTGTTTCTCAAAGTTAATTTCTTCCATTTCCGATTTCTGCCTAGCTGTGCTGAGGATTTGCACTCGTTCTCTCCACATTTTTTTTTTCTGGAAAACAGTTTTTTCATTTCTAGGATCATCTCATGAACTTTACAGTTTCCTTCAAGTCTTATTATGACTTTCAACCAGTGTTCTTATTACACATGAGGTTCAGTCTTTTCCCAACTATTTCTGTGTTATGCTCAGAATACAATTTCCTAGATTCTTTTGATACCAATTCTTTGCTCCTCTACAAATCGTCACTTCTTATCATTCCATTTTCCCAATATTTTCCCGATTCTCCACCCATCTATCACTACCCTTGTCCCCTCTTTTACACATATCTATCTACCTGTACCTATCCCCCCTCTCTCTCTGTATACATACATTTCTCTCCCCTCATCCTCATCACCCAAAAACTTGAACCAGTTTTTTCTACTCTTTTCCTTTTCCATTTTCCCATTTTCTGTCTGTTTCACTATCTGCGTCTCCTCAAATCCAATACTATTTTCAAATGACAGTGGTTTCTTTGGATACGCCCTAGGCGTATCCAGTAGTAGTAAGAGAAGAAGAGAAGAAGATGGATGGATTTTGGAAGAAAAGTTGAAGGGAAAATATGGATATTTATGGATTCGTTTATTTTTCTTCTGGGGGAGGAATTTAGGTTTGGGTGTGGAGGGGAGAAGGAAGCCACCGATTTGATTAGGTTTACTCCTTTTGTTTTGTGGGAAGGGGGAGGGACGGGAGTTTTGGAAAACTTTTTTTTCGGAATATGTTTTCCTGTTCCATGTTTCTTTGTTTCTGAATAGATGGCTTGATATATGTGAACATTTCATCAACGTTTTTGATCTGGCTCCATGGGTTTATAGAAATATCGTAACAGAATATTCAATTAGTTTATTTCGATAATATTTCCAAAAATCAAAACACTTTCCAAGCTGTTTCAGCCTTTAATCTAGGAGAAAAATTAATTTAACTAGGCTTCGATTCTGACCGAGGATTCGTTGTTACTAAAAAAATACTGTTTCCTGATATTTCTATTATCATGTTTTCTTATTCATAAGTTCCTGTTCTTGGGTGTTTTCGTTCCAATGTCTCCCCTTCAAGATAGAAGTTCGGTTATTATTTTGCATTTATCTGAAAAAAAACTTCTCTAACTAACCTCATATTCAAAACCCACTGTTCCATCTTTTTATTTTTTTTCCTTGAATGTTAGAGTTTTACTTGCTAATCTTACATTTTGTAAACTATTTCTTTAATGTCCTCATTCCAATTCACTTGAATCTATTTTTTTTCTCTTCGAAGTCAGTTCTCCATTCTAATTTTCGCCTGTTACATCTCCTAATTTTACATCACTGTTGATGTTTTTTTTTAATTAAGAAGCAGGATATGATCCCACCATATTGTCCCGAGAGCTATGAAAATTTTGCGGATTTCCCGTCTGTCTGTCCTTATTAAAAGCTTCTTCATCTTATAACTCCGCCTCTTCGATAAGTTTATCAGCAGTTGTGGTTCATAGCTGTTTAAAACGGAACAAAATGCAAAATGCTGGTTACTAGTCAAAAAAATACCGTTTCGTTGTTTTTTCATATAACCTATTGAGACATGGCTATTCAATAAGTTTTCCAGTATCGCAGACATCAATGTTCCCAACTTTTCAAAAAAAAAATCTTGTTCTTCATTCTTGCACTTAACTGACTTTAGTTCCTCATGTTGAACAATAACTTAGTCTGTTTTCCGAATGAGTTCTACCTGCTCTTATTTTTTAACTCTTTTATTTTCTTTTGCGCTATTTGGAAACGCTTCCCTTTTTCTTGCAAATGTCGAATTTCGCGTTAGCTAGGGCAATCGGAACACCTTATCATGCTAAATGCTTCCGGTTTAGATCAACTTGAAACACGAAAAATCTGAACACGTCTTAATTTTTTTTCGAATTTTATACTTTTTTTCCGAAGTTGTTAGCTCTGCAGAATTTTTTAACTGAAAAAATTATTCAAAGACGCCCCTAACCAAATGAAGATCTCACCAGGTATTCTACTTCTAGATATCATGAAACACTCTTAAAAGGATTTTACATTGTATTGTCAGCCTATGGAATGCAGTCTCTGTATTAGCTTTCGGAATCCATGATTGTTTCAATAATCTACACAATAGTTCTTAACTTTAACCACCTGTTATAGACAGTCATTTTGAATATTCTTCCGTCATTTTTGAAGCTGACCGTTGGGTCTTCTATATTGATTGAAACCTCTACATCTTTCCTGTTTCATGTTGCTTTTTTGTCCATCCCAAATTTATCTGTTCTGATACTTTGATCAAAAACCTATCACTTTTCTCATTATCATCATTTTTGTGATAGCGCTTTTCGCCAGTTTCTCTATTCTTATTTACACGTACCATTTTACCGACACAATACTTCATGATGAGTTTTTCCAGATCTTGTCTCGACCAAAAGAGCAACTCAAACTCAATACTATGCCATTTGTCTGAAGTTGAAGAAATCTATCAAAAAACATCAGAAGAAGCGAATTCAGAAGAAGAGTCTAGACAAGAATGATGCGACGAGGTGGATCGATGGGTCCACCTGGTGGTGGTGGGGATCCATATCAAAGGTGAGTATTTGAAATAGAAAACGGAAAAAATTCATCTAATTTTCCACTGTTTCATTGAAAGCTCAAGATTTGAAAGGTTCAGTCTAAAATAATTTTTCTCCATTTCCTCTGAAAATGTACTGTATCTCTTGATCAGAGGTCTTGTTTTCCGTGTCACCTGATTTATTCTCCGTTTCGACTAGTAGATTTTAGCGATCAAGTTATATTTTTCTCATTAATTCCGTCATCGTTCGAGCTGTAACGTTCTGACACCAGATTCGACTTCAGTTTGTGGAATAGAGCCTGGCAATTGGGAACAAGAATTTATTTTTCATAACAGAGCCGAATATTGTTATGATTCTTTTGAATTTAGTAGTTTCTCGAAATTAAAACTCGTAAACTTGAACTGTTCCAAATCTGTTTCAACACTCTGAACTTTTCAAATGATTTCATTTCCATAGACAAAGTAACCGGAGTTGGGCTTTTCCTCCTACCAGTTGTTCTGGTTATTGTTATTGTTTATTTTTTTAATTTTAATTTTCATTCTCTCTTATTTTACTGTTCTAAAAATGTGACAAGTTTACCTGGACTAGTCACTTTCCAATCTACAGAGAACATATCCTTCCAATGTTTCAAACTCTTTCTATGTAGATCTCTATGGAGTTAGCAAATCCGATAATTACTAGAATTAGGACACCAGAAATATTATTATCAAAATTGTTTTTTGTTGTATTTTCACTGTTACATTCGCTTCAGAAATTTTACATGGTAACTTTTCGCCTTAATCGCAGATTCTTATTTTTTTTAACTGTGTCAAAATCTTGACAAAGTTGATTGTAGTTAATTTGCTTCTAATGGTTCTTCAGCGTTTTCGCAGTTTCTCAGTGCTCATCAGAACTTTATTGGTCACGAAAAACTTACTACTCGGTGTTTCCATTTTTCTTTGTTTCAGTTACGTGACTAGTTCTGGAATATTTTGTATGTATAATGTGTGAACTTCATTACAGTATTGAACATTTATTAAAATCTTTATCACAGTTTCTCTAACTTTTCTTGGGTATCTCGTTTTTCTATGGATCAATCCTCTCGGTATAAGTTGTCCCAAAATCAAACAAATCTAGTTGAGAGTTTCTTGTATATAGTACTATTTCTAAAATATCCCGGTTTCTCTATTTTTATGAATTCTGGTCATGATTTTCTGAGACACTTCAGAAGAAGAAACTTGAGTTAATATCAATTTTGAGTTTTCATCTGTTTTCAGTTTTTCAAGGCTCCGATTTGTAGTTTAGAACACCCCATTGGAGTACGTTTTATTGTTTCAAAATCTTGACTAAATTG
This sequence comes from Caenorhabditis brenneri, assembly GCA_000143925.2. NCBI lineage: Eukaryota > Metazoa > Nematoda > Chromadorea > Rhabditida > Rhabditidae > Caenorhabditis > Caenorhabditis brenneri. The sequence goes on from GL379869.1 coordinate 60,790, forward strand.
ATCTTGAAGCTCTATGAATTGATGTAGTAGTCAGGCTTTTCAGACATTTTTGGATTGAAAATTTTTTTGGTTAGACAGTTCCCTTGTGACTAGAAATCCAGAATTCACTTTTTCAGATACCGTAAATTCTCTAATTGAGGTGCCCCTCTAGTTAAAGTGCCCCTCCAATAGTGGTGCACTCCGCCGGTGCCTTGGAAAAATAGAGTTGCACCCTCTAATTGAGGTGCGCCTCTAATTGTAGTGCCATCCAACTTTTTTTCGATAATCGAAAGATATTTTCTTTTTTGAACAAATTTACAACTGTGATGATTGAAAAAGAAAAGTAGTATACTTTATTACTGAATTTTTTTGAAAGTCTTAGCGCAGAATAAGAAATAGGCGGAAAAAGAGCAATTTCAACTCAAAAAGAGGATCTGATTCTTATCGATCTGTCATTTTCAGTATGACAAAGCGTAAGAAATTTTCCTCTCGAAAGATAGAGTTGCACCCTCCAATTGAAGTGCGCTTCCAATAGTGATGCACTCTCAAGGGGCTTTTGAAAAATAGAGTTGCATGCACCTCAATTGGAGAATTTACGGTAAATGATATTTTTTCATGTTTTGTTTAGATCTCAATTAACATTTGAAGCGCTTTTCATGACTACCGGAACTCAACAGTTTTATTTCGACGCTTGACATTTTTTTCGGGAATATTTTTTCACAAGCTCAGTGTTGCGCCCAAAACTTTTTGTTCAAATGAAAATCTTCCCAATTTCTGTATCCTTATTTGGCTTTTCTGATTTTTTTCCACCGATTTTGACTGTAAAACTCGAACAAAAATCAATAAAAAAAAAGGTTTTCGTAATGAGCCAAATATACAAAAATAAATATTTTTCACCGTTTCTGAATCTCGACTAATTTTATCTTGAAGTTTAGTTTTTAGTGGGTGAAGAAGTCTTACCAAAACATATTGCTTCAATAGGACTTCTAAATATCCCAGTTTCTTTGTTATCGTATGATCCGTGTTTGATATTATCAAACAATTAATGAACCGAATATACATACCGTAAATCCTGCACACCCTCAAACCCACTTTGAAAATCGAAGCACATTTGTGTCAAATTCAAGACTTACAGCCTAATTCTCAGAACTATTTTCCCCTGTTTCAAAGGCTCGACTAAATTCTTCTTGGATTTTCCTTTTTCGATGACTGGATTCTTGGCGTATCCCCGATTTTCGAACTCCGTAAACCAACTTTTTTCAATTATAAAGTTCCAGTCACATTGACCCCATCAAAAATACCCCATTCCTGGATCCTATAATTTATCACCAAAACACTGCCACTTAATAAATCATTGGTGACCACCCCCATTCCACCCAATTTAACGAGTGTAATTGAACTTGATTAATTGGAAGAAAAATCGGAATAAGTAGATCATTATCTATTTCAACCACACCTACTCAATGTGTCAGTGATGCATTTAGGCGTGGTGGTGGTGGTGGTGACTTGGATTCTTCATTTTTATGATCAGAGGATGGTTAGGACAACTGCTCTTTTATTAGAGGTGCCCATGACTTCGGATTTGGAAAATTTGTACTGTTTCATAAAGTCTAGAACCGTTCCTTTAGAGTTGGCTCTATACATTTTCACCGAGTTTTCATCCCGTGCCTTTTTATAAAAGGTAATTTAGGCTCAAGCCCCTCAATTCCCATTTCCCCTTTTATATACAAATATGGGTGTATACATACACACATACAAACATTTTCATTGCTCTTTCTCTCTTTCCTCCGCTCCAAAAATTGCCAACTGATAAATACGTGCACATCGTCTCGGCGCCAATTTTCCCCTGCTCCTCTCCATTTCTCACACTGTTTCCGTTAGATGGTTAGTACCTCTTTGTGATGTTTAAGGGGTAAGAAATGGCAAATGATAAGGAAAACGAAGGGAAGAAAGAAGAAGAGAGCTCCTTTCTGTATACATTCCTTCTTTTACTTTTATAACCCCCTTGAGAGAATTCTAGAGGAGGGAAGAGATATAAAAATTTGAGGGTTTTCTATTGGAGGGGAAGAATTTTGTGTTATGGTCATCACTGGAATAATCATTTGAATAAAATTTACCGTGAAAAATTAGTCTAGTAGACAATGAAAAACTGTATTATAAAGGTACAGTACGCATTCAGACTTTTTTAAAGGCGCATGGAGTTGGTCTCGTAACGAATTGCCACACTAGCAGTGGTGGCAGTCACTTTTCGTCGTGGGACCAAGCCCATGCGCTTTTAAGAAAGTCTGAATGCGTACTGTGCCTTTATAATAATAAAATTATGAGGGAGCCTCCCTCCAAAATTAATTACTCTTCCGTTTCAACCTATTGTCATTTGATTCAAAAAAATTCCTGAAGCAATAGATCACAGCAATGTTCTATTATTGAATAAAAAACCTTGAATAGAAAGACACTTCATCAGAATTCAGGGTCTTATAGGACTCATATGTAGTGATTGGCTCTGCTAAAATTCATATTACTCGTGTTTTTGACTAACCACATCAACCCTGTGACGAACTGGACTCCTAGAAAAGTTTCGCTTTTATACAGTCGTTTTGAAGCTGTAACTTTTTGAAAAATAGTTTCGCGTTGTCATCCAATTCTCAGTAAAACTTAATAGACGGTGTCCTTGTTTGCTACTCCCTAGACATTTATCACTTATTTGAGATGGTTTCATAGTGTCCAAGCTTCTCTGATTTTAGAGCTAGCTGATTCGGAACGTTTTCAAGTGAGATCTTCTCTAGGTACTTGAATACCACAAAAGAAAACGAATCTACTGTTACAAGAAGTTCTTGACTGGATTTCGATGAATAAAATGTATTCATGTTTGTAAATTTCTTTTCTCATAAACAGTCATCATTGAGACTCCTTAGCTCACTAGAACATTCGATGAGTTTTGGAAACTTCATGAAGGAATCTAGTTTCTGAAGTTGATTCTATTTCATAAAATCTATTTGAAACTGTGAAATTTGAAACATCCGATACCTTAACCATTGAAGTAAATAACCTAATTCACGTTGCCTTACTTCCTGCTCATTGACTTTTCATTGCTCACTAAAAAACTTTATCAGATTGGGAAAGTTTAACAAACATAATGTCGAGATAATGGACTATCAAAATCTCTTGTTTCTTATGGCCTTAATGAAACAGTGAAATACGAAACATCCGATACCTCAAGCTATAGATATCACCTTTTCTGTTACTCAACCTTGATGATAAAAATTTGCCCACAAGAATGGATCAGTTAAATTTTCTTCTGAACGAAGTTAATGATTCACTGAAACTGTAAATTCTCAAGAAGTCACGGCTGACCTGATATCATTCCGGTCGACTCCCATTGATGTTCCAACATTCTTTAAAAAGGACTGGAGGAGTATGATTCATTAGGAACACCACCCTTCCTTTTTTGCAAAAGTTTGATGACTCATGAAAACATTTTGAATCAATACCGCCTAGTTGGCGACCACTAGGTGGTTATTTTAGGAAGGTTATACAGCAGTTTTAATTTTGTTCATTCCCTTGTTGATATTGCTGAATATTGCTGAAACCATCTATCATAATCATGTACAGCTTGAAACGGTAAGTATCGAGCAATGTCCCTTAACCTTGGTTGCTGATTTTCTTTCTTACGTGATCAAAATTAACTGAATGGGAAAATTTTTAACGGTTTCTTCGTTGTATTTTTGGAATGAGAAATTATTCTGAATCAATATTCCGGTCGAAGTAAGAACCTGAATTTATATAAATACATGCGTAAAAAAACAACAAAAAAAATATTAAAAAGTGAATGTGAAACATTTTATCTTCAATATCATAAGTTCGCGGATTCTGAACTATGACTTCTAGTTTTAGATCCTTGAACACATTCGATACCAACAACATCTTTCTTCGAATAATCCTCCCCGTATTTTATGGGATTCACAGATTTCCTAATCAGTATATAGCATTTGGTTTTCATGTTGCCACCGTTTTGCTGGTTCTGAACCCAAAAGTCTCACTGATACTGAAATGTTGCAATTGAACAAAAACAACTCATCTTGCACTGTTTCACAGTATTCATATTGAGAACATAAATTTGATCAATCCATTCGATTTTTCTTTTCATGTTTGCTGTAAACTGACTGAATAATTTGCGTATATGCTCTAATTCATATACCGCAACACTTTTCTGCCCGGCCAGCTTAAAGATTGTCTGTAACAGAAAAAACTTACGGTTCCCCTGTTTTCAGGAAAAATTTCACAATTTCTCCCCTCTAATCATTATTCCGATCCGGAAAACTTTTTGAAGATACTGCTCCATGATTATCCTAAAACGGAAGATGTGAAACATTGTTCAGTTTCAGTAAATTGATATAAAAGAGGGTATGTGTTTTGCGTATTTCCACTCGTTTCCTTCGGAATAAACTAGTTAGAACTTTGATTCTCAAATTAAAGAATCACATCTCGTGTGACTTGGATACATTTACCGAATCGAGAACTTGAAAAAAAAAATGTTTCAAACATTCCATTAGTTGCGAACCAGTATGACTTATTCGTTATCAACTCTTTCCAAGATATTTCTGTCACATTCCCACCTTAAGGACATTAGCTAACTAACGAATTTATTAAATCTGTAACTAGAACTTTTTTTTCATGACCAAAAGTTTGATTTGTGAAGAACACTCTTTGACTTCTCATCTTCCCAATATGGTTTATTCGAAACTGTGATTTTTTGCAGCCGCCCGTCACCCGGAGGCTACTACTATTCCCGTTCATCTACAACCGGCGGTCAACCAGCTCCATCTCCCTCACACAGTCAACAGTCCGCATCGTCTCATCATCCGAGAGGAGCGCCCATGTCGCAACCAATCGGTATGTGTTATACCTTCTTATCAACGATTTTACATCATTTTTCTACTTTTTTACTATCATTTTTGCTTTCTTCTTCTTCGCTCTCTCTGCGATTTTCAATTTCTTTCTTGCGGTTGGGTGTTGTCACTTTTTTTCTTCGCCTTTTTAGTTAGAGTTTCCGTTTTACTCGAAAATTATTTGCTATAAAATTGAGAATTTTTGGGCGGTTTTGCATTTTATTTTGGGAATTTTTTTCTCGTTTCTAGCGGATTTTGATTTACAGAAACTTTTGACCCATCTTAATTGACGACGATATTCCTTACGAAAAACATTTCTTTACTGATTCACTAAACTTTTGAATTCTCTAATCTTCCAGTCGTTCTCCGATACGTCCGGAAATTTTGGCTTTCTCTGATTTTCTCAATTTCTTCAATTTCTTGAACTTGTAGACAATTTTGTTTTTCGTTGTACAACCTCCGTCTATTTATTTTCACTCGTCCCCACCTTATCATCAATCAAATTTAAATTTTTTTAATCCGTCAAAAGCTCTTCTTAAACCTGAAAACCGCATTCTTTTTTGCAGATTAGGAGACTTTTCGAATTGAACACTTTCAGTTGTACTTTTTCTTCTTAGTTTTCCTGTAGAATCATTGTTTTCGGTTTCAGAAGTTCCATTTTCTGGAATAGTTCAAACTGTTTTCAATAGATGGTGAAAATTTTTTACTATAGCTTTTCAACTTTACATTTATTGAAGTTTTAACTTTGAAAGTTTTTTCAAAAACACTACGGTTTCGAAAAGCTGAGAAATTTTATTAGGTCATAGGATTTTGCTAACACTCCCAGTTACCTTGCAAATTGCTAAAATTATTCCAGTTCCTATAAACTTAACTGCTGTAGGAAATAGTACCAATCAATAAACACCTCCATTGTAACACCATTATGTCAGATTACAGACGATCTGGTAGTATCTTTTCAGTAAACCTTAATGTTTCATCTTATTGACAACTTGGATGTTATGAGAGTGTAGTAGTGTGTTTTGCAAGATTGTGGACTGTGAGAGAGTAAAAAATCCCTGGAAACTAGACAAGATTTTATTGGAAAAGTCTTTATGATTCCCAAAACTTTACTACTTCTAGTTTAGCGCGTTTCATTATGTCATTCAATTTGGTATACTGAGAACTCAGTGGTGAAAGGCCTCAAAGCTTCGAAAACTGAGAAAGTGACTCAAAATTGACCAGCTACTGTAAACCAACAAAATTTAAGGAGAACGAATTTTTACGGTTCCTAAAACTTTCTTTGACCTGGAATTTCAATTATGTTTCAGTCATGTGTTTGTTTTTTTTTTCGAAAAATTGACGAATACTGTAGTAAGGGGAACACATTAACTACCAATAAAATTACATTTCTGGAACTGAAAATAAAAAAATTCTGTTTCACTTTCTAGATAACTTTTCAAAAATATAGTGATTGAAGCTTACGAAATTGTAGCTGGTGTTAATCGACCGGTCAATTTCTTTTATAAATGTTGTATAATTTGATGAATCACCGCATTCTAAGCAATGCTCAAACTAAACTGTGTCAATGAAGCAACAAAGTCGTGATCAATCATTTTATTCGATTAATCTTTTCCACTTCCAATATACTCAAACTCTTCCTCCCAATCATTCCCAAAATTTGCAGTTCGTCGCTCCGACTACCGAACGGGAAGCGAACAAATGACGCCTCGCTCCGATCATCGTGGCCCCGCAATGGGTTACGGTAATGGTGGTGGTGGACCGACGGATCCACGTTTGGATGAGGTTACTCCTTCGTATTATGTGGAACACTTGGCCACTTTTGCCGTTGGAAGACAGTTTGGATTGACATTTCCGGCTGATGGAATTCGAAAGTTGAAGCAGATGGAGAAGGTAGGATAAGAGGAGAAGAGGGGCGGAATAGGAAAAATCGCTTTTTCATGATAGGGCTTTTGTAAGTACCCTAAAAACCACTTTCGATAGTCCATTTTCTTTAAGAAATAATGAATAGTCAGGTGTTTCAAGATGTTATGTTTGTGAAATAAAACTAGTCAATAACTATCGCAAACTGAAGCGTTACAAAAAAAACGTGCCCAAATACAGAAAACTTGAAACTGTATATACTGTGAAACTGAAACTATATTAGCTTACAGTTTTGACGATAGGTTATAGGTCACACTTTTGTGGCTCTTTCGATTCATAGATGATTCTTAGAGTTTGAATGAAGATTAATTTCTCAAAAAACAATCCTTTAAAAGTTGTTTCGATCTGAGTTTTTAGTTCATTAGGTATTGGGTTTTTAGTATCTTCATGATTCAAATAATGCTTCGTGAAAGGCTCAAAAAATGTCCGATGCGTTCTCAGAAGAGCTCATATTAAATAAGTGATACAATTTCGCACTTGTCAACTCAATGAAACTGGAATTATGCAGTTTGAACAATGAATGTGACTAATGACTTCTAGTATGGTTCGAAATGTCTTAAGAGGTTTTTGAAACACATTTTCCTTCTGGATTTTTCAAAATTCGATTCTGAGATAAAATACAATCCTGTAGTTAGTTCTCAGTTTTCATCACACTTATTGTAGAGAAATTCCAACTGATTACATTTGAGCTGAACTCACCCAATGACTGGAACATCAACGTATTCCTGGACTTACACACAATACATAAAAATTATTTGAAACTGGAATATTTTCTGTAATTGAACTTGAAACTTTATAGTTTTTCAAATAAATTTGAGAATTGAGAGTTGGACAATTTGAACTCGTCATCGACTAATTAATTCTTAAAATTCAAAAATTATCCAACCCATCTGAAACTGCAATTTCCAGAACTCGGCCATCTGGGCACAACCCCTTATCCTTCGGTTTCGACACCACGCCGTGACTGTAGAGGATGACAATGGTGAACTTGTGGAACAGTTCCCATTGGAATTGATCGAACAACCAACTGCTCACGTTAGCAATGATTCTCGGGAGACTTACAACAATGTGTTGTTGTTTGTGGTTCGAGAGGATAGGAAGAGAATGAGCACGCCGACTGAGATGCACATTTTCCAGGTGAGTCCTAGTCTGAAAATAAAGAGGATAATGAACAGAAAATGATGCATTTGACAGAAAAAAATAAAATTAGTAGAACAGTAAAACTTTTTATATGTTTCAAGGAGTTTTAATTTTACTACTTTTCTCTTTTCAGTAGTTTATGAAATCCAATCGGTGCTCGACGTAGGAATTGACAGCTCTTGTTTCATTCAAAAAAAATTTAAATCCCTATGGATCAGCAATCCAAAGTTTCGATGTACAGTTTCATGAGTTCATGAAGCAGATTTTTTTCTCGTTTTAGGATTCTTTCGTATTCAGGGGGAGCCTAAAATTCTTAGGGTGCTCGTAGATTCAGAGTTTTGTATTCCTTTATTGTTTTGAGGAAGTTCTGAAAATTCTACTTACCAATCGACCGTATTCATCGTCTTCTGTTTTCTTGAATATGTGAAACTGTGGAATTCAGAAGTATCAAGAAAGTTAAAACTCAAAATTCTATGAAAATAGTATTGTACAGTTTTTCATCATGCCTCGTTTACTCCCGATTGAAGTACTATTATGAATGCTTTGACTTTACAGTTTCGAGAACATATGAAACATCTTTAGTTGACTACTAATTTATTGTTAGGATAGTGAATCGAGAAGTATCATCCGCCAAAACTCAAAATTATTGCAAAAGTATGCGAAAAATAGGGCTGAATCAGAACTAGCCGGAATAGAACTGTTCTACTCAAAAGCACCTGAATAAGAAAAATACTTTGTTTGCAAATATTCTTTTCAGTTCGCAACTTAACTCGGAGCCTGGCTATAATATAGTCCGGTTCTTATCCGGGAAGTTCTAATGAGTATTAGCATTCAGGAACTACTGTTTCTTGTTCCGTGTTTTATGGTGACGGATTATGGCAAAACTGATAAACCGTCCACCGTAGATTTTTGGCAAAACGTACTGTTTCCAGAACAGGATTTTTTCAAAGCCTAACGATTCTAAACTAGCAACATTATTCTTAAATGCCCGATTGAAGTATACTGGATAAATCTAACTTTGGTTCTGTTCGGCGTTGGTATTGAGTCTTCCACATGCGGTTTTTTGTAATACATGAATATTCTGTTTCGAGTATACCATATAAAAAATACGTCTTCGTTTTCTAGCGCTAAGATGTGGCCTGATGTTAATTGCCAGATTTTTGCTACCCCTCCAAATCACCGTAAACTTTTTTCAGTGATTCCGTAACAAGATTTTCAGACTAGTTGTTTCAATTTCATACTACGCCAATCCCCTAAATTTCTTTATTCCAGTGCATCCGAGTGTCTGCCACGGACGTCGCCGAAGACCTGAAAAACTACGTGCACGGGCAGTTCCGTCGTGTGCGTAATGGTCGACGAACCGCCGCGCCGAGTCATCTTCAAGCTCAACAACAACGTAAGTTCAAAGATTTTTCTTTCTTTTGTTCTGTGCAGCACGGAAAGTTGGCAACATATTTCCCCCCATTCACTATTTACCCTTTTCTTATCATTTCGGTTTTCGGAGGAGTGAATTTGTGTATGTAAAGGCAAAAGAAAGGCAAACATTTGTATACAAAGAAGGGAAAATAGAAGAAGAATTGGAGGGGAAGAGGGGTTGACAAATTATTATTGAGAATGAAAAACTTTATGATTTTATTGTCATTAGTGGTCATAAAATTGTGAGAAAATTGAGGGAAAAGCATTGTTTGATTTTGCAAATGAAGTGATGAGGAATGACGATATAATTCTTTTTTCTAGAGAAAGTAGGGGAGAAATGAGCCTGGAAGAAAACTGTAAATTAACGGGGGATGCTAGCAATTTAGAATGTTTTATCAGGATAAGGCAACTTTTCATAATAGTTAGTCTTGCAAACACGGTAAATATACTAATATTCTGAAACAGCATACTCAAGTCTGACCCAAAATACACTGTTTCGGTGGCAAAATGAACTTGAGCCGGGATTTCATTGAGTTTTCAATTCTGCCGTAGGCTGATCTGATTTGCTGTTATGTCACTTGAAATTTCAAGGTTCAAAATTTGCTTCCACACATTTTGATTTCGAAATCGTATTATCTCCGTGAGGCATAGATCTATTGAAGCCAGATTCCAAATTGTTACTTATGAGTATCTGGAAACACGGATTTTTGTGAAACTAGTGTTCAAGAACTTGCTTTTGATAAATTCTTGTGATACTGAACTGATGAGAACTACAGTTTCAGTAATATAGTTTACGGCAAAAAGATTGAAAACTTCACTGCTCCTTTGTTGGTTGAATGACTTCTGCTCAATTTTTGGGTCACAAAAATAACAATCAAACGCTTCTATAGCTATTTGGCCTTTGAATTTTGCTGTACTTTACTGTTAGAGCTGTTGCTTTTGAAGGATAGTAAAGCTGACTCTCTAGTTGTACCCTTGCTCAGATTCTGCCACTCCCTAGCATTTTCCACCAAGACCAGTGGTTTCGGATTGCAGCAGACTCAGTTTCTTTTTAGAGCTAGTTCTAGCCTGAACCACTTTTCACTAGTCTATATGTCTCTCGTAACAATCGAATAGCAACTTTATACCTGCTTAATTATTGCCAGGAACAGTAACATTTTGACACGAATTCTTTATATGCTACATTATCCGCCAGCTTTATTCGAGCTCTACCTTGACACCCGAGTTCACCGAAATAAATAAAAACACCGCTTCAGTCATGTATTTTGTTGAACAGATCATTCAAATATCATTGCTCCATTGCGTGGCATAAGACTAAAATTTTGTTAGGTAGTCTTTCAAAAAGAAATGATCCGGGGTCTATGTTATTGAAGTACGATTTCATGTTCCAACATACCAATTATCAGAAACAGTAGATTGCGTGGATCAAAACTCCAAGTACATCGTTTTTATTCTACTGAAACCTCCAAGCTTACCGTTTCAGTTAATACTTTTTTAAACGAGAGTGTTCTGTCAAAGATTCTGGGGAATAGATAATTCAAATTTAATTGGTATTTCACTTTTTAAAGGTACCAAAAAGCGCTCCTCTGATCTTTTATCTTTTTTCTTTTGAGAAACAAACGACTCAAGAAACCAAGAATTAACTTCGATATATATGTTCCAGTTATCAATTATCAGAAACAGTAACATTTTGTTAGGGATCAAAAATTCAAATACTGAACTAAAAACTCTAATATTACAGTTTCAGTTATAACATTTTTGAAATAGAGTTTTCTCATTGCTGTTTTTTTTTCTGTTTCACCTAGTTTCTATTGAGTTCTCATTTCACAGTTTGCAGGTTTTCAGGTTTCTGGAATACTTTTCTATTACAACAAAGACCAGCATTTCCCCTTTACCTTCTTACCTAAAGTAGGATTAGGAACACATTTTTGCATGATTTGTGCGATTACTTCTCCCATTTTTTTGGTTTGATAAGAAGAGGGATTCTGGAAAAAAAAAGAATAATGAGAGTGAGTCATCGGTGACATTCTGGGATAGGGTGGTGGTTTTTGATCTGGAACACACCCCATTTTTTGTTAGGAAAACTTGAAGATCGAGAGGACTGATTCTAGAATTATTTGTAGAAATTTGATAGAGTTCTGAAATGGTAATCATTATTTTTATATACTGTAAATTCTGCAATAGAAGCTCATCCAGTACCGTATGTTCAGAGCTGCATATCTCTATCATTTTTAGAATCATAAATATTTCAATTGGCAAGTTTTTCAAAATTTATTGATGAACATTTTTAGTTAACCACTTTTAAGAACTCCCAAAGAACACAAATCAGTGCTTCGGACGGAATTCCCACATCTGGAGGTTATGAAACATATTATTTTTCCCAATTGCCTTTTTTTATACTTCCATCATTTTATAAAATACTTCAAAACAATAAACCTTCGGCACCACACTACATTCCCTCCTCGAAATTCTTAGTTTTATTCCTTTCTTTTCCTTATAAAATTGTTCCTCGTCATTTCTTAGGGGGTAAACATATACCTAGTTGTGATAAAAAGCAAAAGAATTCCTGGGCGAAAATGACAGGCGGCTTATCACACTCGAGTGAGGTTTTCAGTTTAGTTTTTTGAGGGCTGGAATTTTTCGGGATGAGTCATTGAGGTTGATATTTTCTGAAGAGTGAAATGAATCACTGTTTCAGTTTGGTTTTGAATTTTGGGTTGGGTTGTAGAACCAGTTTTCAGTAGATGGCTCGATTGTTTTATTAATTTTGGAATATATGTTTATGTATCGATATGTGTTTTGGACGGAAATTGATTTTTTTTTTGCGGTTTCGGTGTTTTGATAATCTATGTAAGATTTCATTGTACTATTAGAATTCTCTCATTTTGCCAAGATGCCAGCACTTGTATTTCCTGTTTCATGGTCCTGATAGGAACAAGAGCAAAACACTAAATTCGATGATTATTCGCTTTCTTCGTGAAAAAAATTCACAATTTTCCCTTGCATTCAGTTCCAAATCTGAGAACAATAATGTAACTAGATACTTTTGGAGTCGGAATGATTTTTTTTTTCGAATAATCATTCACTGTTTCAGTTTATGTTTAGGTTTTTTGCTTGAAATTGTGTCACCTCGGATGATTTACGATTCAAAAACAAAATTAGTTTCGAAATAGAATTTTTATCGATACTTTACCTCAAAATTTATATTCTGTGCGGTTTCAACTTCATAATAATTCGTTAGAAACTGTCGCGATTTCATTAATTCTATTCTGGTAGATTTTCAATGACCGGTTGAAGCTTTTTTGGATTAATGAACCACTGTTTCCACTTGGTTATAAATTTTCACCTGATCTTCTAGGCACAATTTGATTGATATTTTTTATTGGCAATTGGAAAAAAACGTTTTTTTTTGAAATATTTTTTCGATACCTGTTCTGTACGAAATTCGAACATTTGTTGCGGTTTCAATTCCATCTTAATGTATCGAACATACTGTACATTTGTTTGTGTTTGGTTGAAATCCCATAAGTTGTCTGCTTGAGATATTGCTACCTGAGTAATTGACTGTTCGGTAACAAAGTTAACTCCGATAAATACATCTTTACTATTAACAATCACCGCTTTCTGTGTGTCTGTATGTATTTCCGCGATGCTAGCGCCGCTCCTACTGGACCAATTTTCATGAAACTTTGATATTCCGAAAGAGAATCATACCGCAATGATGCCCATCTTTTTCATTTTCCATTTGGAGCTCTCTGGACCTCTCTGCTAAGATAGGGCACACAAAAAGCTCGCTGGCGAGATGAGAACTGCTAATTAGCGTGAACTGTCACAGATGAAATCATCACAGCTTTTGAAGATGAATTAATATTTTCCACCATTATCATTTCTAAATTTCTCGAAAACACCATTATTGCGATTGACATCTTCCAAGCGAACTCACCCAACCCGTGTGAAGCAAGAAGATTGGAGCCGCGAAGCGGCGCAAATCTTCTTGTATATTTCAATCGATACTTTCTTAACACTAGTTTGATGATTTTTTGCGGTTTCAGTTTCGTAATAACTTATGAAACATTTTTGTGATTTCGTTGCTTGGACAGGGTTCTACTGTGAAAGTAATAAAGTTCCAGCATGGAATTTGAAATTTTTCTTCGCGGGCTAAAACGCTCACTGTGGCAGGCGGTGGCAAGCGTTTCAGACCGCGAAGAAAAAAATTCAAATTCCTTGCTGGAACTTTATTACTTTCACAGTAAATATTTTTCCCATCCTTTTCATTGTGTTATGACCCAAAATAACAGCACTTTGAACTGATATGGTTCATTGCTGAACAATCTAGCGAACAATACCAGCAAAAAATGAAATAAAAAACGATGAACCAAAATAGTTGCTCACTGTTCCAAAATGTTGCCAACTTTCTATGTTCCTACAAATCATCAATCCATGTAAATTCATCAAGTCACCTCTAAAATTTTCCAGAAATGCCATTCTACCCGCCAGACGATGCCTCAATCAGCAGTGAAACATCTGAAATGTTTGAGAGAGATGTCAACACTTTGAATCGCTGCTTCGACGACATCGAAAGATTCGTTGCTCGAATTCAATCGGCTGCTTTGGCTCAGAGAGAAATTGAGCAACAAAATCATAGATATCGAACTGCTAATCGTCGTGACAAGAAGAATCAACAGCCACCAGATCCGAATGGAATTCTTTTCATGAGAGCCCAGCTTCCAATTGAATCTGAATTCGTGGATATTCTGAAGAAGTTCAAGTTGTCTTTCAATCTTTTGGTTAGTTGTTTTTTACTGCTTCGGAACATTGACTAAAATTTACTCTACTGATAATTATGATTCTTCCTTTGGTGAGATTGAAATCCTAGTTTCATATTTTCCAGGCCAAACTCAAAAACCACATCCATGAGCCGAATGCTCCTGAGCTCCTTCACTTCCTCTTCACTCCACTATCCGTGATTCTGGAGGCTTGTCATTGGGGACTCGGACGGAATATTGCACCAACTGTCGCCTCTCCATTGCTCTCTTTGGAGGCCCGGGAGCTCATGCAGAACTGTTTGACGAGTCGTGAAAGTGATGTGTGGATGAGTCTCGGAGAGGCTTGGAGAACACCACCGTGAGTTTTTTTTACTTGTTCGACTGAAAAAAATCAGCTAAACATTTTCATAACATCCTGATACTAACAGTCTTCACTCTCACAAATAGCAAAAAAGATTATCTACCCAATGTCAATAATGACTTTCTGAAACTGTCAATTTTTCAGAGAGGACTGGACCAAACCCCTTCCTCCACCGTATCGTCCAATCTTCCTTGATGGATTCGCTCCTTATGGAGTCGCTGATCGTGTCATTACCACTCCAAACCCACTCCACCGTGGACAATCTGCTCCGCCAGAGCACTATCGTCAACCTCCACGAGAGAGAAATATGGTGGATACTGTGAGTTCTTCTAGTTTTTTTCAAAGCTTTTGCACGATTTCCATCTGTCCTATTGTCTGTTTGTCTGTCCATCCATCCCTCTATCCTATCCCTTTCCAGGCTCCAAATACTCCACAATCAATGCAGCGAACACCGAAATCAAGGCCACATAGGAATATGAGCGTGGATAATGTAATTTTTCCCTTTTTCTCTATCCTTTCGTGCTTTTCTATCCTCATGTCATTGGAGCGCATTTGCTGAGGAGAAAAATCTTGAATAAGGAATTATTTTGCAGCTCGAATTCGATCGACTAACACTGGAACGCGAACGACTGGAATTCGAAAAAGCGAAAATAATGGAACGAGAGAACAGATTGAGACACGAGGAGAAACAGATTGAGTAAGTTCTGAAATTAGAAAAATGTTTCAGAATTAACATATAAAAATGAGAAATTCGATTAGAGTAATACCTGAAATTTAAAGCATTGCCATTAATTTTCAGAGACGAAAAGCGTCGTATGCACGCTGAAAAAGACCTAATCAAAAAAGAGACCAGCCAACCAGCACCAGTGGAGGCCCCCCTTCAACAACATCAACCAATCACAAAACGTTACGATCCACCGATTTCAATCTCTCCACCACCACAAAGAAACTATTCTCATGTGAAGGTTACTGTCGATTCGGATACATCTCCACGTCAACAGGCATTTATTGATGACATTGTTGGAAGAGGTGGAAAACTGGCAGTGGTTACTTATGACAGAGGAGGACAGAACCCCAAAGAACTCACTGTTCATAAGGGAGAATACTTGGAGGTGGGTAGTTTTTTTTTCTCTGTTTCCATAAGTTTGAATAAAAGAAACTGTTTGGTGCGCAACGGTCCAAACGTCTCAACCCGTGGAGCTTTTTTCTTAGGTTTTTTTTCACTGTTCCGTAAAGTTGTGATCAAAAATCGGGGTTTATGAACACAGTGAACGCCAGGCCATCATAAAAATGATTTTTCCAGGTCCTGTTCGACGAGCGTAACTGGTGGGAGTGCAAGAACATGCATCAGAGAATCGGATACGTTCCACACACGATTCTGTCGATGGTGCCGTTTGAGCAGCAACAATATGCGGTGAGTTGAGGGTTTTAGGTTTCGCTTAGCTTACGTTACGTTTTCAATGGCTGTCCGAACAACACTATAAAAACAGGCAAAAAGTTCATGCAGACGATGGAACTTTAAACAATATCTGAAGTAGCTCTCACTAGTTATGAAAATTTTATATCGGTTTTTAGTGATAGTGTCTTATTGCTGGTCAGGTTTGATTATCCAACGCGAATAATTACCTACTAAATGACACACAAAACTGTTTAGCCTGTAACAAGGTTAGGCCACTGAAAAAAAGTTTCATGTTTCAACTATCCCATTTCTCTTGAGTGCATTGAACTAACCAGTTCGAATGCCATACGATATACATATAAGAGCATTGCTACCCCACACTAGAACTGCGCTATATTAGAACTGCCCCGATTAGAGGCATAAAACTCTGAGAGACTAACATTAGACCTTTCCCGGCAAAGTGATCTGTTACTATGGGGAGTTCTACCGTATAATCAACAATTCATGAACGAGTTAGAAAAATTTTCGGTTTTGAGATAATCATTAACGTCAGGGAAGTAGAATTTGTTAATTGTCAGAACAAACTAATTCTAAAAAAAAAAAACATTTTAAAACGATTATTGGCAAATTTATTGATTATTTGAATTCCAACAGAATACCTTAATTTTGTCACTCTCAAAGAAAAACAGTTACATGTTTCAACGATCCCATTTTTCTTGAAGTGGTTTTTGGTACCACTGAATTATACGCATATAGGGCAATTCTGATTTGGAACTGGGAAGCACTCAGAGTGGTATTGCCCGAATCAGAACTGCCCCGATATAGAACTAGTCAGAATAGAGCCGAGTTCGGAGTTTGAGGAGATGTGTTCGACTAAAACTAAAACGTCCAGAGGGAGCCTGGGTCTGACCCGGGTGGTTTCTAAGAAATCTGATGCAAAACCAAACTGTTACAGCCAATCCTGATGCGGAATAGCCTCTAAAACTTTTGAAAAGTGAAAAAAATACATTTCGGTTTCGTTACAATCATTTACGCTATCAATAACCGAGCTTGCTGATAGTCGCGCAGTCTCGATAAAAAAAAAGAAGGTACTAAAAAAACCACCGTTCCAACAAGTCGTTGTATCATTTTCTTTTATCAATCTAGACACTCGATAATGAACTGAACATTTTCAGTCGCCGAACCACAACAACACGTCCTCCTCCAACTACAACAACGGACACCTCCATCATCAAGGCCCAGGTATGCTTCCAGAAGACGCTCCGTCGTATGTCAAAGAACGACAGGGAAAACGCGGCGAGTTCCGTTATTTCTGAATTGATTGACATCTTTTTACTTTATACATATATAAATTCGCATTTCTCCCGATTAGTGTGCCATTGTAATTAATTATTCGCTTATTCTTTTCCCTTTGTTTCATTTAAATGGATTTTTGTTCTGGAAATTTCTGAAATTTCCAGAATAAAAATCCATTGAAGATCAATTGCCAAAATGCATGTTTCACCACCCCATCCTTTCCTGTTTTTCGTACATTATTTGCTCAACAAAAACGCCTTTTCCCCTTTTTTTTATTCCAAAAAATTAAAATTTTCAAAAAATTCGAAAAAAGTCATTGTGTCTTGTCTCTGTTTCAGTTACTTTTCCTCCTTTTCCAAATATTCTTTCAATTCTTATATTCTGATAATTTATGATTCCCTTCTGACTTATATGTGATAATCGGACAAATTTCTATTGATATTTATATATTCCTTTTTATATATTTTAGATTTAATTTCCAATTTATTTTTGTTTTTATTTTCAATTAATTAATCATAAATTATTTGAATCACTTCCTGTTTACCTTTGTTTGTGTACACGTCTAAAACAGCTAGGCAAAAAAGAGAAAATCTACAAAAATCACATTTTCAGAGAACTGAGAAATGTTTCATAAATAACTAGAGGATAGTTCCAATTCTGTCTCGAAAGGAAAAAAAAACCTCTAACACAAGAGCACTCCATCCTAACCATTTTCAGTACACAACATCTACCAACGTCCTCCACAACTAGTCTCCGATGCAGGTGTCCAGGTGGAAATCCGTCAGGAGCCTGTGGCTCCGCCCCCAGTTCCAGTTGTCGTTCCACCACCTCCACCACCAATCAATGCTCCAAGTATGGCTGAGATGCTCCGAGTGCAACAGAATCAGAGACCGGTTAGTATTTTAGGGAGAATGCGAATAATCAATTTAGAGTTCATGATCATGAGAGATTCTGCTAATTAAGTAGGTAGTATCTTGTTCCTTGAGACAAATGGCTTTACTGAAACATGAAAATTTCTATTTAGACTACGAGATAACGGTTCATTTTTTTGGCAATGAATTCATCTAATATCATAAAATAACTGGCAAGGTTAAATCGAGATTTCCCGGAAAGACTTTCTCCTTTGTTGAGGAAAAGTAAACTGCAAATGCAACAGGGTTATTACTAGATTTATTATGTCAGACAAGAGGTAAAACACAAATTGTTGTTTTCAATGATAGATAGCGATCAAACCTTACAAGTTAAGCGTATTGATATCTCTGACAATGCTAACGATGTTTTGATAATTGTTATGCGAAACAGGAAACTTTCTTCTGAAAAACTGAAACCTCGTAAAAATCCGAAAATTTAGTCGTTCAAATGACTAAATTTTTCTGAAAATCCATCGACCCTTTTTCAGAGAAAACCACAAGTGGAAGAAGTGATCTACCAACCACAACCAGCACAACGTGCCGGATTAGAAATTCAGAGGAGACATCAAAGTGAGTTTTTTCAATTTTGAAGAAGCCCGTGAAGCACTGTTGTGTTAAAAGTTCTTCTGGTCAAACTTTGATTCTGAAACAGAAACAATTGAGGAAATTAATATCTGCTGTTTAACTGGACTCCTTCTATACATCCACCATGAAACACAACTATTTGCAGACCCCCAACTAGTCGACGAGATAAACAACACGATTGGAAAGACGGATGGAGAAATATTGAGACCAGCTCTAGTTCAAAGAGCCACTCGAGTGGCAATCAATGAGAAGTCTTCTCCGGAAGACGTGACTCGTTGGTTACAGGAGAAGGGATTCTCGCCGAGGTATGTTTGAAGGTTTAGAGGTTGACTAAAATGCATAGAATTTGTAATTCATTTTGAGTGATCACGGAAAATGCAGTAATGAAACAGAATAAAATAAGCTTTTAGAAATGACCTTCTAGGTAGCTTCAAAAAATGTGCAGTTTCTCTGAATTGATAAGCTTTTGATTCCAAGACTATGAGCCATTGGCATAGAGAGTCCTTTTTCAGAGTAATTGACCTGTTGGATGGTCAAGACGGTGCAAACCTATTCTCCCTGTCGAAATTGCATCTTCAACAGGCGTGTGGAAGAGATGAAGGAGGCTATCTTTATAGTCAATTGTTGGTTCAGAAGAAGAGGAGTGGGGTGAGTTGAATATATTCAGATAATTGATTACTGGAAGTTATGAACTGTAAAATAGAGTTAATGAAACTGATTTCAATATAAGATATTTTTAAAACGAATCGAGCTCATTGAGACTTCAAAAACATCCGAGTAAGAAATAAATTTACTGAAACAGAATATTTTGAAGTGTCCATGAAAATTTTGGATTTGATTGAATAGAAAAATCGTGTATAGAGCTATCTCTTTTTCAGTTCCGTACTCACACTGGCGACGAATTGAAAGCAATTCTGAATCATCGACGAACCCACGTGGAACTTTCAAATGAGGCACCGGCTGATGAGCCTGTGTTCACTATTAATCCAATTCATTAGGTTTTTGCATTTTTCTTTTTTTTCTGAACTTCTTTTTAATTTTCAATATATTTCCTCCCCAATCACGTCTTACTTCCGTATTGATCCCATTGATTCTATAAAACCATTTATCTTATTCTTACTCCAGATATCGAGAAAAATTAGGTTTGGAACCACAAAACTTCGGAAAATGGTTACTGCTTCCAAAACTAGTTTTAGTCTGAGAAATACCAATTGACTTAATTACGCTAAGTACTTACCTTTACGTCCCCGATTTTCTTGTTTTTCATACATTCCTTAATTCCAACTCGAAACAATCCTATTAACCAAGATGAATACCCATTCCCCTTTTTTCTTTCGTTTTCTTTGATATCTGAACTTTTTCTTTAATCGACAAAAGCTTCTAGTTTTAAAACATTTTTCCGCTTTCTAATAATCCATATGATTTTTACTGCCGTTTAATCGAGCCAATTAATAAACCGTTTAGTAATCATTGATTTAAGAAAGTCACAGACGAACAGCAATACTGAATGATTGTTATTAGTGCTTCTGGACAAAATGAAATGAGATAGGAGAAACGTGAAATTTTTTTGCTTATCTGATTCTATCACTCATGTTCAGCATTTCTAGCTTCATTACGTGCATTGATTCCAACAGAATATAATTTTTCTATCAGTTCGCAAAAAACTGCGAATCAATTTCATACATTTCAGAAACTGCAAAATTATTTCTCGAATGTCTCAAGGCGAATGACCCGAAATTTTATCAAATTCGAGTAACAATCAAAATCCCACCTGAATTTCAAACTCGCAGTCACGGAATCATTCTGAAAATCCACTACCAAAGTTGACGGAGAATTGAAACGGCATAATTTGTTACAGATTATCTAAGGAATCCAGAACAGAATCGCCTTCACAAGTTTCTTCCACACGATGCAGTGTTGGAAACAGTCTATTTGAGAGAATTACTGTAATTTGTGCAATACAACACAGAAAATAGGAAAAACACCCAGCCTAATTTGTCTGGATTCCTAGTATCAAAAATATCACTTGTTTCAAAAGGTTAATAAGAACTGGATTTCGAATGATTCAAACTAATAAATTTGGGCGTAAATTTGTATATTAACTGGCTTTATGATTCACTACGATGTCATAATTGTTTAGTTTATTTGTCAAAACTGCTTTACTTTCTCATCCAATTTTTACTTTCTCACTACTTTTCTCATCCAATTTGGAACTCGCTACCTGCCGAAGTCTTCCCGGACAAGTCATCTACAGCGGCATTTAAGCATAGATTATCCTCCTGTAACTTGGATCACTTTCTCACTCTTAATCCGACTAATTACTAAATCCCGGTTGTTCCTTTTTTCTTTCTCACCTTGTGCCCCCTTTGTATTTATCCCAGTTCTACTCTACAATTTTCCATTTCAATCCATCCTTCACGTGTCAGTGGTAAGACTACCCTTCGATGAATAAATAAATAAAAAAAACAAGAAGATTTGCGCCGCTTCGCGGCTCAAATCTTCTTGCTCCACGCGGAACGGGAGAGTTCGCTTGGAAGTTGTCAATCACAAAAAATATATTTGTTGATTTTCCTATTGTTTACACTGTTTGATCCACAATTCAGCCTGTAAGGGCAACTTTGTTCTGATTAGGCCCATTTTTGCTTTTTTGGAAATCGGGTAAGCCCGATTCGGCCTGGTTGGTCTGCTTACTCAAAAATGATGTGATAGTGAATTCATGAGTTTTTTTTCCCGATGAATGCTTTCGGTTAGTGAACCTTGAGTTTCTCATCTATTTGATTGAAATTAGGATTTTCGAATCAGAAACGGCACCTTTCCAGAAAACCAACGATCTCTTCTATATACTAAAGGAATAGCTCTGTGTGTCTGTCTGTGCCGCACTTATCACTGAATAACTTTTGAACCCCTCTACCGATTCGTACTATATTTGGCATGTGGTCATGGGTCACCGAGCGCTTCAATTCTATGAAGTTTGGAGCACGGGTTACTGTAGGATTACGGTAGCTACAGTAACCAGATAACTCAGAAATAGCTAGAAAACGGGTTCAAAGTGATCAGAATTGTTCCATTTTTTTCATGTAATACCTAAGGAACCCCAATAGTACACCAACAAAAAATGGTGGAGATTACTGTAGGATTACGGTAGTTACGGTACTCCGAAAACTCAGCTGGCAAGCTCTAGATGGTAACCTTCCAGAACATTCTCCCTCTGTCCAGAAACTTCTAGAAACTTCCGAAAAGAATCTAGAAACTTCCAGAAACTTCTAGAATCTTCCAAAACTTCTAAAACTACTAGAAACTTCTCGAATCTTTCA
Organism: Caenorhabditis brenneri; assembly: GCA_000143925.2. NCBI lineage: Eukaryota > Metazoa > Nematoda > Chromadorea > Rhabditida > Rhabditidae > Caenorhabditis > Caenorhabditis brenneri. The sequence continues at coordinate 82,763 of GL379869.1, forward strand.
GAACTTTCGGAAACTTTTAGAAATTTCCAGAAGCGTAAAAACATATTTTTTTGGCGGGACTTCAAGTTTCCAATACTTTTGGCGGAAATTCAAATTTTCAAAGTGTATATCTTAAGAAGAAGGCTTAGGTGCAACCATGCCAAACTATTAAAGATTGGTTTGAGCATGGCAAATTAACCCCCCATTGAGGAGCGCAGCGACGAACTAAAAGAAGGTGAGCCGCCGTAGGCGGCGCCACCGACTGGTTTCATTCTATCTTTGTTCTTGTTCTTATGAGGATTTCCCTTGAAGGAGGAGCGAAGGGAATTTTAAACGTATGTTTTCATTAATTTAGAAGAGAGCAGGACCCTTGAGTATACTACCCACATACACTAAACAGTCAGCAGATTGCTTATATCCAAACTCTAGAAAACTCATAGTTGTGATTTAGAAGCCCGGCCCGGCCCGGTGAGCCCGGATAATTTTTTTTTCAAATTTTTCCCAATTTTTTCCAAAAAAAAAATTTTTTTTTCAATTGTTTTCGTAATGAAAGCATTAAAGTGTTTTGCTATCTACGAATTATTGTAGAACAAACTCATGAAGCTCAAAAACTACAGTAACTAATGTTGTTTTTGAAAAAAAAAACGGTTTTTGAAAAAAATTCAAAATTCGCGCCTCTTGTCCGGGCCTGCCGGGCTCACCGGGCCGGGCTTCTTAAATTCTATAAGAAGCCCGGCCCGGCCCGTCACAACTATGATAAAACTCGAAAAAAAAATTTCAACGTATCCCTATACATGAGTTCAGTTTGAAGAATAGTTTGTAGAATGGTAGAATGGTAGTTATACATGGAAATTAATTTTGAAACTCAAATTTTGAGAAAACTGGACCGAGATGGATTGTACTATCCTTTCATACTCAATGGACTCTAACTTTCATTCAAAACCATGTTGAAGATTTCTTTTGAAATATGAAGCTTTTTGTTTGATAAAACTTCACTGTGAATGCAGCGTGCTAAGTTTAGATTGCTCAAGATCTGTCTTCCCCAAAAATTTTATTTTATATGGTTTCTCCCCTCGATGAGAGGACCAATTATGTGTGGTTTTCATCCCACAAACTGCAACCCATTGCTGGGTTCAACTTAAACTCGAGTAATGCTGACGCGAAGGCCATTCAACCGCGCAGCCGACATCTCCCGGGTTCCGCCGCCCGCTATGTTTTGTGTGGGAGACGACTCCGCCCTCTTTCTCTGCGTCTCAGCCGTTCTGAGCCCTATCTTAGCACAGGGCTCCAGAGAGCTTCAAATGAAAAATGAAAAAGACGGGCATCATCACGGTGAAATTCTGTTTCGAAATATGTAAAAATCATAAAAATCGGTCCAGTGAGAGGGGCGCTGGACCCGGAAACACGCATACAGACACACAGAAATCGGTGATTGTTAATAGTAAAGATAAATAAATAAAAAATTTAGAAATTATTTCCAGCTTTGACAACTTCTGAATCAAATACTCAAAAAAAAAAAGAAGTTTCATTTTAGATAAGTGACAAGGTATTATCATTGTTTTCTTCGAGACATGATCAGAGGACTTTCAAGAACAAAGGGATTACAGTTATTTCTTTCCATGAAGTTCAGTTTGAGCCTGGTGGACTAGGAGACGAATCTGAAAGCTCATAAAGTAAATATATACCCAATTGACATCAATGAACAACGTTATCGACTATTTTTAACACAATTTCGGAACAGGAATTATTTTCAAGTTCTACCAAGCAAGAAAGCCTACAAAACGTTTTCGGGTACGCTTTGAATTGTTAAACGATGCTACTGTAACCATAAATAATGTTTTATAAATTCTTTTAAAATTTGCCTTGGTTGAAATCTCACCCATTCAATCGGAAAAGCTTCTCTTCTTGAAATCAACCGAGCCATTTCATCATCTATAATAGCCACGCCTCTTTTCTGGAACATTTTGTTCGCTTCGTCCATTTTCAGAGAGGAGAGTCCTTTGCTGAAACACACTTCTAAAATAGATAGTTAGTCCTGATAACAGAAACCCAGCTAAATGTATTACCACCGCAACAGTATTTCATAGTTTTCAGGAAAATATATTCCACATGTTTCAAATTGATTACGGTTTTTGGGAGGTCATCAATATAGGCCTGCATAAACGAAAAGTTACTATTGTCTTTTCAAAATGAACAGAAATCCAAATATCTTCTTGAAGAATGAAAAACCGGTTTCACTCTTTTCATAACTTAGATCAGTGTTTCAACTGACACTAGCTTTTACGCTGTTCTTACCTCCCACTCTTAACAATACAAGTCAAGAATCCATGTTTGGATGCATCTTTCAGAGTGTGCATCACACAAATATCATACGCCAATCCACATCCGATCACCGCGTTTATGTCGTTTTTACGGAGCAGCATTTCCAATTCGGATCTGGAGAATTAAAAAAATAAGTTGGCTGTTTGCATAGCTGAAGATAAACCTGTTGCTAGGGATAAAAAGTGTCAGTAGCAGAAATAAATTGGCAAGAGATATACATTCAGGTATCCCCTGCATCATCTTACTAACCAATAATTACAAACGATGGAACGTCACACAAAGGTCCATTGCTTTTTTACTTTCACTCTTCCCAAATAATGAAAACATGAAACAGTCTAAACCTACTGCTTGATTCCGCAATTATCACTGAAAGCACTGTAAGCATCCACGTAGACATCCGCTCCTTTCTTAATGTAGTGGGCACCTTCGACGCGCTGAAAATAAGAATACAAGACAAAAAAAAGTGAAGAAGCAATAGTCAGGAGCTTGCAGTCTTCAACTCTTCTCATTGAAACATTTTTTATCCCACCTGTAACCCCAAGTGCAACTGGGATCCCCATCCTCCTTGAATGCAATGGCTTGGGTAGAGAACCTGAAGAAAACATATTTCTGTTTCGACTACTGCACAATTTTTCGGGCAATGAATTCGAAATGCTGTTTGCATCAAAAAATGTCAGATAACTCATTCAAAAAAGTACCTGAATAGTAGAAACTGGTTTAACAAAGCGAACAATATCGAATGGTCTCAACTTCCGACTCTTATCCTCCGGTGCCAACTCCCTGTCTGGATTTCTGGCGTGCTCAAAAAACGAGATATGATTCGATGGATGCCAGTCTTGGGAGTAAACGATAACATTCCATGTCAAGTTCTGCAGAAGGTTATTGACATGTGGAAGAGCCTCCATGGGATCTTGTTCGGCGTCTCCTTCCTGGAAAGTGATAGATTACTAGACATCATCCGAGTGATATGGTAATTATCAAACAAAAATATTCGTCAGTTTCATACACTCAAGAAACTGCACAATTTTTCATGTTATTCAACAGTTTTTCAATCCGTACAAACTAACTAGTTTCCGATGGAGCTTCTTTTCTCGAAATTACCTTGATACTCAAACTTCCAGACACAAAATCATTCTGAAAATCCACAACCAACAAAGCGGTTCTCAAAGTTTTGAAGGGTTTCAAAACGACGCGGGTGAACAATTCTTGTGTGTCCTCGTTCCAGGTTTTGTTCTGAAAATAATGATTTGCAGGTAGTTTTCATCACGAGAAATATCAAGTTCATGATTTTTTTAAATCAAGTTCATGATTTTTTTTTCATAGTTTTTTGTTTCTATTATGTGACTAGAAGTTATGCTTCCAATTGGAATCGTTTCAGGAAGCTGAGGCTTGGGACTTTTCTATTAACACCGCAAAGCCTGTGATACAGGTGTTCAGAGCAGCATATCTAATATCCAAGACAATCGAGATATATGCTACTCTGAGCATACGAAACCGGGTAAACTTCTATTACGAAAGTCACGCTGGCTCTCCTGATTTCTATGACTAAAATTCAGTTATGAATCGTTTGATACAACTTAATCTATGAGTTCATCATCAAAGGCAATTACACTGTTGACATTAAAAAACGAAACGAACCCCCGTTTTTTAGAGTAATTGAAACAGGTGTCTACTTTTATTAGGTTTCTTATTCAAGTCATGTAAATTGGGCAAGAAATTCAAGTTTCACAGAATTTTTTCATCAAAACACAGTTTCATTGGTAACGTATACAAGATGAAAGTGAACTATAGATAATGCATTGTTATGAGATAGTAACATCAGTTATTGGAAAAAAAAAACTCAAACTTACTCTTTTTTCTAACAAGGTAATATTTTTCGCGCTGGAAATTTTCTACAAATTGGTGATCTGAGAATAGATGCTCCTATGAGTAGATTCACAAATTTTCAGTACACACTGGAGCCTGAGAACCCGGAAATCTTGATCTGAAATCGCGTCGACAGTGCATATTCAGATGAAGATTCCCAGACTCTCAGGCTTCCGTGAGGGCTGGAAGTTTCAGAGCCCACTCACAGAAGCCTCTACATCCAATGTAGAGAAAATTCCTAACCCATATGAAAAAAATCCCTTGTAAGAAAACTTTCTGTTTCAAAACTGCTAGAAGATTCCCAATTTACATTTTCTCAAGTTTTGCTGCTCTATCCAGTTCACTCAAACTCACCTCAATAAAATCATCCAGCATCCGATCCAACTCTGGAATCAAATCCACCTCATTCACCAGTGAAATCAACTCATTCCTCAACTGCTCCCGAATCTCTTGCTCATTCTGCACGACGCCCATGTTAATGGAGCGCGATGCTTGCGCCGCAAGTGACAACTTGTGGACGAGACGGAAAATTGTTGCTAGCAAAAACTCTAGAGGAGGCAAAATGAAGAATTTGTGAAATGGCGCGGTGAGAAAAATTTTGAAAAAAAAAGTTTTGAAAAGTCGGAAATCTCAAGGAGACGGTTTCCGGTTTGTTTCCTGAATTTTCATATGGATTTCATGGTTCAATGGATAGGGGCAGATGACGTAGCAAGTGAGGTAAACGAGATGAATTTTGAAATTTAGACGGGGAAAAAATAAAAATGATGTATTGGGGAAAATAGGTCAAACCTATTTTTGGAAAAGTTCCAGGAATAGATTCTAAAAAAAACTCATTGTTGAAGATTAAGGTTAGAGTGAGAAAACGATTTTTTCGAGTTTGGATATCTTGCAGATTTTAGCTTGGCAATAGTTGTAAAATAAAATCATGTAATTAATAGAAACAATCAGCAGGTCAATTATATAATTTTTTTCCAAACAAAATTTTTCAGTTTTTCGAAGTCCTCAAGATTTTTAGACAACACCTCCGGAATAATTTCAATTCGAATATTGTCATCATAGAAGGGTAAAACATGAATGAATGTTTAAAAAATGTTAGTGGGAAAAGTAGGTCTTGATTATATTTGGGAAAATGCCAGGAATGAACTCTGCCAACTATCAGGAATTAGAATAACGCGATGATAACATGCCCATGAAAAGTAAATTAAATATGAAAAAAAAACAATTTTTTAATCCTCACAGCAATTGAGTTCCTAGAATCTTCGATTTTGGAAACTTTTCTGCTTGTGCTCAGGTCACCAAGTTATGGAAAGCTTATATTTCTTCCCTCTGGCCAACATCAGACGTGATTACTCCCATGAACCTATCCAAAGTATTCGAAACAGAAAAATTGAACACAATCAGGCGGCAATGATTAGGTGAATAAAATTATTGCCGAGAAGCTGCGTTAGAGCCTCTGTTCTTTGTTTTGTCAGCACACAATTGAAAAACATGACTCTAACTAACCGCTAATGCCCTACTTGAATATTCACTTCTTTCAGCTGTCAGAGGCTCGAAATGGTATTTTTATGAGTTTCCTAGCTTATGGTCCCTCTACAAAAACACCGATGTCCCTGTTGTTAATGAACACTGTCATGAACTGTCGTTTTTCTAAAGTATAAATCAGAAACACAAAAGTTGTGAGCCATCGAGTGGAAAAAAATGCGAGCTAAGCCGTTGCAATTGATATCGTCATGGTTGAATTGAAACAGTTTCAAAAAAGTTGTGAAACTATGTTTTTGAAGCCAAACTTGGATAATAGAAACCAATTAGAAGAGAAAACTCAGTAATCTAAAAACATTTTTTATTTCTTCAGTTTCGTAAAGTTCAACAAAGTTTCAGTTTTGAACTCGGTCAATCAAAAGGAGTGCAGATTGATAAGAAAGTCAAGCTCAGTTTTCATGGTATGATCTATCAACGTCTAGAGAAGTAACAATAAATTCTGTTTTACAGCTTCAATTTAGTAAGCTAGTTGAATTTTGAAGCGATTCTTGCACAATACGAGGTGTGAAACACAAATCATTGAAAACTTGAAGGAACCCACAGAAATTTAATTCCGAGATGTGGCCAGAAGTTCAAGGAATGTGAACAGTCTACATCTCGACTTCCTGTTATGAATCGTTCGCGGATAACTTTATCTTCTTTAACAAGTTGTACGGCTCTTTATGCCCTACAAGGCCAGCTCAAACTTCTAAAACACACCGGGAACACTGATCACGGTCTACCTTTGATCAATCTCCGTAGTTGGCTCATATTCTTCCCCTTACATTGCTCCTATTGATGAAACTCCTTAAAAACTGAATTATTGAGCTAGGTTTCTACGAAATCACCCGTTTCAAAACACGATGCCTCATTTATCTGTTTCAATTGGGTTTGGAAGAAGTCATAATTTGTGTCTTACTATTATCCTTAGGCTTTCATTCTGCTTGTGCAGATGTAATCCCTTCCGGTTTATGTGGAAAAGTAACGTTAAATGTTGGGTGAAATTATGTTTCCTGTTTTGAAATTTTATAGTTCAAGTGTTTTTCTCTAGCTTGCTTTTTTCAAAAATGATCTTTTGATACTTTCCTATCAATACTGTGTTCCCGGAAAACACACATCGTTGCCTGTCATCAATGTTATCCAAACACACCCTTTCCTTATAAAAACCTTGCAGAACTGTGAAATTTCCAACTAATTTTCAGTCTACAACCATGAAGATTGGATATTTCTTTGCTATCATTATTCTGGCCATTTTGATTTCTTCTGCTGTTTCAGAGGTATGAGAAGACTTTTTCATTTGACTGATCCAGCTGTTATCGCTTTCGATGTATATTCTCATAGTTGTCAGAATTTACATGTTTTCAGCCGATTCGTGAGAAACGAGGAATCTGGAAAACACTTAAAAAATGGGAACATTCACTTGAAAAGTTCGGAAAAAAGGCAATTGACAGAGTGATTCTACCAGTATTGGGTTCCGGAAAAGTTTCTGTTCCATTCAAGTGATAAGTTGAAATTAGAGTGTCGTCCCGCGAGAAATTTCCGGTATTTGTCTCGGTTTCTCGACCCTTGTCTCGGTTCGCTTCGTCTCGGTTCGTCTCGGAATAGTGTTCGCAATTTCTCGGTTCGCATTGTCTCGCATTTGTCCCGAATTCGATTCGTCTCGGGTTCGCACGTTTCTCGCATTTTTTCATTTCTAGCAAAATTCCCGCGGGAATTTTGCGAGACAGTCAAGCTGTACAACCAAGGTCACGTTCAATACTCCGCAAGATAATTTTATCAAAAACAAAAAAATTTATTCAATTTTATAAATCTTCGTGAACATTTTAATGCTGTTTTTCAAAAAAAATTCTCAATAATATTGAACGTGACCTTTGTTGTACAGTTTGACTGTCTCGCAAGTTTCCCGCGGGAATTTTGCTAGAAATGAAAAAAATGCGAGAAACGTGCGAACCCGAGACGAACCGAACCTGGGACAAATGCGAGACAATGCGAACCGAGAAATTGCGAACACTATTCCGAGACGAACCGAGACGATCCGAGACAAGTATCTTGCAAGTCTCGCACGGGTTCTCGCTGTTCGCGGGAAATGGAATCTCGCGGGACGACACTCTAGTTGAAATGAAATTTGAATAAACTATTATAATTTAACATTTAAAAAAACACAGACGAAATCAGAATATAATATTCATAAGTAGAAAAATGATGACCTGTTCAAATTTCTAAAAAAAAACTGTTTCTTCTAGTGGTTAATATTAATTTTTGAGATTATAGAGAATTAGTTTCTGAATATTCATTGATTACTAACCGGAACTTGAAAAATTATCAAAAAATCTAGGAATAAGATTCAATACTGTTACAGATTCCTCAGTTCAAAATAGAAAAACCTAACAAACTAAGCTTGTAAGCTATTTTTCTTTTTTTTTTGCAGTTACAAGTTGATCATAACTGATGTAATGAGTGAGTAGTCGATAGTGATTTCATAATTTCGCAAGGTTTCAAAATAGCTTCAGCAAGATTCAGAATCGGAATGAATCAACTACGTCAGCTTCTATTGAAAACTGTTACCAAGAAATAACATATTTTTCAAAACTAATTTATTAAAACAACCTCGATGAAACACTAAAAATTATATCATTCTGCTGGTTTCCCACAAACAAATCCCCTCATTGCATAATATGGATTCTCAGCTTCATCACAGGGTGCATCATCAACTGCTCCATTTGGGTTCCGTGTATAGTCATAGTGTGGGACTTGATACTCCTCCCTAATCCATACTTGAATACAGTTCTGCCAGTATCCAGCTGCATTCCTATCCGGTTGATTGTAGTCCCAAACCATTCCAGAGTAGGCAGAGAGATAGGTGTCGGAGAAGGTGAATTGCTGGAAAGAGAGAGCAGGTGAATAATGAATCGTTAAAATATTACGGTTTACAAAAATAGCTGTAACACAAATCTGATTTTAGTGGGATTACAGGGTGCGCCATAATTATAGGTGCACGAGTTTGGAGTGTAATTGGTGAAGCTGTAGATAGTCATATGGCCCTATAGTGTTCCAAAATGTTATATACTATTGATTTAATAAGTCCCAAAAGTTTTGGAGCGAAGAGTTTCATTTCAACAGAGTTTCTGAATTTTTGGTGGAGAGTACTAAAATTTTGCAAAATCAGGGGGTATAGAATCCACAACTGAAAATGTACCTGCTGACCGGAAACTAGCAAAAGTAGCGTGTTACAGCTCATAATGAACAAACAAAACAGATTTGAGGTCAGGTTCAAAGAAATACGGAAATAAATTTTGACCATTTTTGCTACTTTTGCACTGGATTTAGAATTCTTCATCTGATGGCGAGTGTACGTTGCAATTTTTTGAAGCTGCGCTCAAAGCAATCCTCTAGTAAATTTGATCACGTATTGGTAGATATTTGGTCTTATCAGGAATGAATTTTCAAGTCAATCCCATCATCCGAAAATTTTTTATGAACTCTGGAATTCAGAAATGCCTGCGTGCCATGACTGTTTCAAACTGGTAGGATCTCTTAGGTTGATAATAATCTAAAAGTCACATTGCTCTAAAGTGATAATTGGGGAACGATTTGGACTATTCCATGATAAAACTGGACAATTCCCACGAATATTAAACCAATTCCGGTCGAGTTACGTTACAAAATTCGATGCACCTATAATTATGGCGCACCCTGTAAGTGGGAACTAAATTATTCATATTCTATGACTTCAATTTCGATGATTGCCCTATTCGAAATATTTCAATTTTTCTTGCACCGATAGCCAAAGGTGTTTTGCTCTTTCAAATTGTGTTCATTTGCAATTGGTTTATTCATATATACTCATGTAATCTATCGCCGCTCACCTCAATATTATCATTACAATAGGAGATATCTTGCCATCCATCCTGTTCACATTCCGGTTTTCGAATCCCGGATAGCCAGAAGGCAGAGAAGTTAGGGTATTTGGAACCGAGAAGGGATGTTGCGGAATCTGAAAATCATCAAAAAAATTTCCAGCTTCATCTTCACGATTTGGAGACCCAGGAAATTCCAATACTTTGATAGTTCTTCTGAGAGTCTCCTAAAAAATTCCTTCTGAGAGTCTGCTAAAAATCCACTAAACGTAATAAAATGTTCTACATTAAGTTTCCGTTTCCACCTGAAGTTATCCGATTCTGTTCATTCCTGACTAAGTGATTGGTATTTTGAACAAGATGAGCCAATACAAAACAAAACCTCCACCTCTAACAAAGTAGTAATTGGTCACAGTTTCCATTTTTCAGGAAAGCAAGTATATTAGCAATTGGAATAGCAACCACAACATACATTCCACTTACAGAACCAGAAAGCTACACTTTAAAAAAATTTTGAGTTTCAGACACATTTCATTTTTCTAGCCTAACATCCACAACATTCTGAAGTTGTCAGTATTTGCTTGACTTACCTATCACAAAACTCTTCTCTTCCTGTGATTCCAAACCTGACAAGTTGGCATTTCTAAAATCACATTGGGCTTCCGCTTCAGCTTGGGTGAACTTTTCAGATGGACCACCGAAAACCTGAAATTATCATAGTCGAGACGAAAAGTAAAAATGTTCCAAAATCACACAATCATCAGCATTATGAAACAGGAACATTCTATGTAAGTTATCATAGCGCTGTAAACACCTAGAACAAATGATTCTCTAGTACCAAAGTACCAAAACTAACTAGTTACAAACTGTGCGAAACAATTTTACATTTTTATGGAAGACAAATCTTTTTTCAACCATCCTGCAGACGCCCGTTGATTTAGAATCCGTCGCATACTAAAAACATCAAAACCATCCCTATACACATTTCAGAACCCTAGAAAACCGAAATAAATTTTACAATTCGAATAACAGAAAATAGCTTTTCAGGCCTACCTGCATACACCAATACCCTTTTGGTCTTTTGAACAAATTCCATCCAGGGTCACACTTTGAGATGTCTAAAATACTTCTTCTGAATCTCAAAGTCCCATGTGGATACTCACTGTTGTATGTGAAATACCACATATCATTTGGGTCATCCTGGTTGATCATGTAGGTGTAGTTTCTGGTGGAGTCAGAAGATGTACCCTGAAGAAAGATTTCGAAGTTTTGTGTTTCAAAAGTTTCATAATTTGGAATGATTGAGAAGTTTCTTGATTCGTAGTCAGGTGTGGGATCTGTTGAAAATTATTATCCGTTCGTGTTTTGCTTTTTCAAAAATCTCATAACATAAGAATATGTTGAAGTTTTCTATTAACAATTTATTGAATATACTTACATAGGCATTGGCTAGCGGTTGTTCCTTGGCAGCTGGACAAGTGGTATAAGAAGGTTGGATCTGAAAAATGAACAGAAACATGATAGAAAATTAATCGATAGAGCCTTCGAATTCATACTTGGAAAATTTCGGCCCGGCCCGGTCGGCGCGGATGGAAAATTTTGAAAAAGTTTGATCAAAGTTTTTTGCAAAACTTTCCTAAAAACGTTCAACTTTCATGCAAAAGTACTAAAAACATCAATATGCTTCATTCCAACCCGAAATAGAATCAGAAGACACCATTTTACCCTAAAAATCGCCTATTGAAAAATCAGCTCCGAAAACCCGGGCCGGGCCGAGCCCATGAAATTTCCGAAATGGCCCGGCCCGGCCCGGCCCGTTACAAGTATATTCGAATTGGAACAAATTGAAAAAAACTGGAGTAAGAAGAGGAATCGATTAAAAATTAGGCTGAAAAACTTCAAAAGTTAGTGAAACTGAGCATTTTTTGAATTTGTTAGTTTCTTTTTTTCAAAATATTACTCACCTTGAACGCTACCAACTGCCCATCACTTGAATTCAGTCTCTTGACTGACTGCAATTGGTTAGCACTGAAGATTTGACAGTGAACGGGGGAAGCTGGGGAATATGCTGCCTGAAACAAAAGAACACTGTTTCTAAATGTTGTGATAAGAATGCACGGATAAGAGTGGTCAGTTTGTAGTATCTAAACTCACCACACAACTGCTCTCCAAATAACAGTATCTAACACAGTTATCCCAAAAACTGGTCGCATAAACTTCATGGTCTTCAGAATAATCCAATGGTTGACCGTAGGTAACTACCATGCTGTTTAAATCGGTTTGAGTTTCGATCAATGACAATAGCGAAATAAAAGCGAAGATCACAATTTCCAACATTTTGGAAGAAGGGAAAAAAGAAATGGCGGGCTCTCAAAATAAATTTGCTCAGACAATTATTTTCAAGGAAACATTAGTCTGTCATATGAGCTCATAAAAAATGGATGAAAGCAGCAAAATATAATGAAAATGGAGGATTACGGAAACATGAATTTGGGAGGCACGGCTGTGAACCGGGCCTTGAAATGGGAGAGTCGGAAGCTCCCAGCGCGAGTCAACGTGACGTAAAGTGTGAGGGATACCGAAGCGCTAACGGAGTAAACGACGGAATATCGACGAGTGAGCGAGAAAGAAGAACAATTCCAAATAAACCCCAAATTCCCCTGTCTAGAATGTATGTGTGCAAATGAGTACAACGCTCGTACTTTCTTTTATATTATAGGCAAAACAGAACACAGATTAATGCGACTTATTTATTATGAAGAGGCAATAAAAAGGGTAAAAACATATGCGAGAGCCGATGGTGAAGGTGAGTGTGAGACAGCTGCGACGCATTGAAAAACCTTATGATCGCGTTTGTTAGCTAGTGGTGTTCTAGCGGGTGAAGTTAGCGATAAATAATTTAATTATAATTTTGGCCTAAATTTGGGTAAGCTATAGCGGGTGGTGCCGGCGACGTGTGGGAAGCCGTGCGAGCTAAGCGGTGAAAACCCGTAAATTTAGCGGATAAAAATATATTTAAAGGAGGCCTGTCACTAAAAAAAAGTAGGTGAGATTTTTAGACTATCGGATAGAGCTCGGCGAGTTACATCGAAAAGTCTCTTACCATTTTTTACGAAAATCACTTTTAGGTCACGTTATAGGGCCTAGAATAGGGAACCTCCGCTTGAGATTCACTGTTATATCACACGTGAAATGAAACCTTCGCTTTTCAAATTTAACCTTCGCTTGAGGAGTACTCCTCAGAAACTAGCTCCTAACTTTTGAAGGATTCGTTTCCATAAAAAATGATCAACTACAAAGTTGTTCCTCATTTAATTTGTAACAACTCTCTAGTACTTCATTTTTTGATGTCATGGCTAGTTTTTGAGATATGACACGGAAGATGAGGTGAAAGAAAACGAGATGTTTTGAGGTAATAAAGATGCAAGCAATATTTGTTTGTTTTTGGCTACAGTTTCTAATTTAAACCAGTTGACTTTATAATTTTGATTCTCAAATTTTCGATCAAAGAACCATCTTCTGAATACCTCATCTTCTGTGGGTCATATCTCAAAAACTAGCCATGACATCAAAAAATGAAGTACTAGAGAGTTGTTACAAATTAAATGAGGAACAACTTTGCAGTTGATCATTTTTTATGGAAACGAATCCTTCAAAAGTTAGAAGCTAGTTTCTGAAGAGTACTCCTCAAGCGAAGGTTCAATTTGAAAAGCGAAGGTTTCATTTCACGTGTGAAATAACAGTGAATCTCAAGCGAAGGTTCCCTATTCTAGGCCCTATAACGTGACCTAAAAGTGATTTTCGTAAAAAATGGTGAGAGACTTTTCGATGTAACTCGCCGAGCTCTATCCGATAGTCTAAAAATCTCACCTACTTTTTTTTAGTGACAGGCCTCCTTTAAAAAAGAGAAACAAACGTGAAACATTCGAATAAATCGATATGTGCGTAAAAAGTAGCATAAAAAACTACACACTGAATTAACTGCATCGCAAACAAGTTCCCAAAAGTACGCGTTGCGTGTACGCGACGCGGCTCGGTGGAGCGCATTTGCTGGACTTTAGGAAATGTTAGGCGCGGTATTCAAATGGAGTTTTGGTAAATGGAGAATTAGCGGAGTGCAAATGACGTATTAGCTGGGGTTTTAGTGGCAAGTTTTGAGGGCAAAACCATTAGAGGCACTAAAGGACCAGCCAGTCGGCAGGGTTCGTGGAATATGCCGAACTTTGTCGACAACGGCAACATTTATTCTTGCAAAATATTGAAGAAAAAATTAGAGTGACCGAACGGAATAAAAACTGCTAACTTATAAATTTCTGAAACCTTTTTGAAACTTGTTTTTTTAAAGGTTTCAACTATCTTATGTTATTGGGGAGTTCAATTTTGTGATTAATAAAGCTAACTTTGGTGCTTTTAGGACTTTGCGTTAATCTTCCGGTATAAGCCAAACTCATCTGGTCACTTCGCACCCCACCGGTTCAGTTGTATTGGTGGCTTGAACAATTTTTAGCGTGAGGAAGGGCTGTCAGATGGCCGGCCGCAGCCGACCGCGGCCCACTGTTTTTTGCTATGAAGTAGGCCGCTGATAACTCAATCGGGCCGTGCTTTCGCCAAAATGCTCAGCTCTTCATGCTCTAAAAGGCCACCATTTACATCGAAAAGATCCCAACGCCAGGAAGCGAACTATGAAAACAAGCCCGATTTGACAGGATTGTTTCAGGTACCTTGTATCCCTCTAGGAGAATTTTAACGAATACAGAATGTCCATTGCGTAAAAAGACTCAATATCTTTTTTTGACTTCACTGAAACATTATAAATTTTTCAAAGTTTCAAGTATAATGTGTAACAGAATTTCCTGGAAATGAATGATTGTCATTTTTCTTATCATACTTATACTTGTTTATCATTCGCAATTCAAAAATGTTCTCAAAAAATGGCGGATAAAAATTTCAAGAATGCAACTATTTTTGCAGTTCTGGGAGCATTTTTTGTTATCCAGTTGATAAATGAAGACCATTTCCATCACCACCATAAGCCACGCTTCATTCAATGAAGCATTTGTCGAAGTGATAAACGGCAAACAATTTATTCGGAAACCCAATCAGGTACTCTTTGAACTTTCAAGTTTTCGTGAAGAAAAAATACTTTTAAAATGAGTTCCACTAGGTTACTTTTTTTGCAGTATCAAGTTGGTCATAGCTGGTGTATTGCATAGTAGCAAGCAATAGAAGAAAGGGATTTCTATTGAAAATCGGAAACTAGCAGCAGATCAACTATCATATCTTTGATAAACAGTTTATTGAAATAACTTCCATGAAACCCTAAAAACTATATCATTCTGCTGGTTTCCCACAAACATATCCCCTCATTGCATAATACGGATTCTCAGCTTCATCACAAGGTGCATCATCAATTGCTCCATTTGGATTCCGTGTATAGTCATAGTTCGGGACTTGATACTCTTCTCTTATCCATATTTGAATACAGTTCTGCCAGTATCCAGCTGCATTTCGATCCGGTTGATTGTAGTCCCAAACCATTCCTGAGTAGGTGGAGAGATAGGTGTCAGAGAAGGTGAATTGCTGGAAAAATGAAGATTAAGATGTCTGTTTCAAAACATATTAGGTATGATAAGCTGCTGATAAAAAGTAGCTGTAACACAAATATAATTTTGGTTGGATTCTGGAACATATATTGTTTTACAAGATGCATTTGTAAGAACTAACAATTCAGAGCACATTAGCAGGAGCGAATGCGAGTCAAACTAAATTATTCAAATATCATGACCTCAATTCAATTGGAAGACTGTATTTTTGAAGCACCAGCACCAATGACCCGAATATTTTTCCGTTTCAAACTAGTTTCATTTGCAATTGGTTTGTTCTTTATGTGCTCGCTTACTCTTATCTCACCAACCTCAATATTATCATTACAATAGGAAATATCCTGCCATCCATCCAGCTCACACTCCGGCTTTCGAATCCCGGATAACCAGAAGGCAGAGAAGTTGGGGTAGTTGGAACCGAGGAGGGACGTTGCAGAATCTATAAATTAATTTGTTAATTAAAAATAATTGGTTTCGTAATCCCGATATGGTTTTGAGTGAATTTCGAGATTTTGATAGTAGTGGCTTTTGATTTTATTTTGGAAACCCAATAAAAGTTATGGAATGCTCCAGAGTCAGTTTCATTTTGTTTTAGGAATTTAGATGGTTTCCGATGTTCTCTTACATATTCATATTATGTCAGTTTCAAATTGTAGATTTATGGATTCATCTACTTTGAAGTGGATTTACTTATAAAGATTCGGCTCTATTCGACTTGAACGGTCCCTTGGAAGTTGAACGGTCCCTTCAGGTGCCTCAAAAAAAAGAACGGTCCCTTCAAAGTTGAGCGGTCCCTTCAGACCCCAGAAATAAAATAACGGTCCCTTGAAACTTGAACGGTCCCTTCAGAGCTCAGAAAAAAAATGACGGTCCCTTCAGAGTTGAACGGTCCCTCAAGAAGAATGTTCAGGAATACAAATTTTTCACTTGTTCTCTTCTTCCCTTCATTAGTGTTCAATGTATTTTGTAATGTATAACATTTTTATCTCTACATTTAGGAAAAAAAAATTATCACATTTTTTGTCAATTTTATGTCGGAAGAATACATTTTCGAGTTTTTGAGTTCCAACGAGGACAAGGAAGCTTTCAAAACATCACACCTAAAGCTGGGTCTCCTCCAAATACTAGAAATCGTGACAAAACTGAAGAATTTCGTTGAAAAAATTCTTCTACAACTTGTTCTGATAAAAACAATTATGGATTGTAATAATCGTCGAACAACAATGAGAGGAAGAAAAAAGTGGAAAATTCGTATTCCTGAATATTTTTCTTAGGGGACCGTTCAACTCTGAAGGGACCGTTATTTTATTCCTGGGGTCTGAAGGGACCGCTCAACTTTGAAGGGACCGTTCTTTTTTTTGAGGCACCTGAAGGGACCGTTCAACTTCCAAGGGACCGTTCAAGTCGAATAGAACCAAAGATTCTTTGTAGTTGTGCCAATTGAAAACAAAATTTTCACCTCAAACACAGTAGGAATTTGATTACAATTTATCAGGACTAAACGTAAAGGCAAATTGACTAGCCTCCAAAAACAGACAGTCTAGTTACAGAACTAATGAAACTGGACAGTTTGAACATCGATTCCAAAAATTCAACATTTCTCCAATATATTTGTTTCTTGATTACCAGATTATTTATGTTTGATTTCAGTTTCAACGAGCTAAGATTTTGTAATTCTTTATGAGAGAAATGTTAAGCCTTTTCCACAAAGTTTCCAGCCAACTATTTCTAAAAACCATTTCGACCCACAGAATTAGCAGGAAAATTTGCGATTTCACTAATGTGATGTTCCATAACTGAAGCCAAGAAACTCTACTAGCATTTCAAACTATGGCGCTTCGCAACTGACTCAGACCAGTGTCAGAGTTGCAAAATGTCGTAGTTCAGAAGTGGCGAACTGATGAGAGGTGACACGGATTCCAATTAAAACCATAATACAAAAACTTTGAATCAAAAAGTTCACTATCTAGCTGTCTGTTTCTATAATTTCAAAAACTTTTCAGTTTCAGACACATTTCATTCATCGTGTCAGATGTAATCAATATTGATTCATTTGTCGGTCACCCTACCTATCACAAAACTCCTCTCCTCCTGTGACTCCAATCCTGACAATGTTGCAGTTCTAGAGTTACATTGAGCTTCTGCCTCAGCTTGGTTAAATTTTTCCGAAGGACCACCAAATATCTGAAATTATCATAGTCAAGACGAACAGTAAAAATGTTTCAAAATTACACAATCATCAGCATTATGAAACCGAGAAAACTTAATCAAAGTTATCACTGCGCTGTGAAAATTTAGAATCTCGATTACCAAAATAACAAAACTAACAGCGTAGCTACAAACTGAGTGAAACAGTTATACATTTTTATGGAAGACAAAGCTGATTTATTTGGTTTACCTCTCAAAACATCAAAACCATTTCTATACACATTTCAAAACCTTAGGAAACCGCAATAAACTTTACAAATCCAATGACAGAAAATAGGTTTTCAAGCCTACCTGCATACACCAATACCCTTTAGGTCTTTTGAACAAACTCCATCCAGAATCACATTTTGATATATCTGAAACTGATTGATTCTCTCATGATTCAGTTCAAAGAACTCACTATTATATGTCAAATACCACATATCGTTTGGGTCATCCTGGTTGATCATGTATGTGTAGTTTCTGGTGGAGTCAGAAGATGTACCCTGAAGAAAGATTACAAAATTTTGTGTTTCATTAGTTTCATAATTTGGAATAGTAAAAAAATGTTCTGATATGTCTATTTCATATAACAGAAATTTTAAGATTATCAGATTTCAGTGTTTTGAAAGTGTGAATTACACTGTGTGATAACTTGAAACTGAGCCGAAGTTTCCAATAGACGATTGAACTTACATAGGCGTTGGCAAGTGGTTGTTCCTTAGCAGCTGGACAAGTTGTGTAAGAAGCTTGGATCTGAAAAAAACAAAGGCTGGATAGGAAATAGTTTGGTAGAATTTTCAAAGTCGGATGATAAGAACGCTTAGTTAAAAAACAGCTCAGCCCTAAACTTCAATCGATATGCAATCACGAATAAATTTATTAGAAAAGTTCAAAAGTTAGCGAAACGGCACTTTTTTTGTAATTCTCAGTTTCCTAATTATTTTTTCCAGTTTTTCAAAATTCTTACTCACCTTGAATGCTACCAACTGCCCATCACTTGAATTTAGTCTCCTGACTGACTGCAATTGGTTAGCACCAAAGATTTGACAGTGAACAGGGGAAGCAGGGGAATAAGCAGCCTGGAATAAAAAAAAATTTTACTGTTGATAAAAGTTGTGATAAGCATGCTCAGATAGCGGAATGGTCAATTTGTGGACGTTGCCCCTTTATATCTAATCGATATGTATATCCCAATATCTGAACTCACCACACAACTGCTCTCCGAATAACAGTATATAACACAGTTATCCCAAAAACTGGTCGCATAAACTTCATGGTCTTCAGAATAATCCAATGGTTGACCATAGGTCACTACCATGCTGTTTGTTTCGGTTTGAGTTTCGATCGATGGCAATAGCGATATAAAAACGAAGAACACAATTTCCAACATTTTGGAAACAGGGAAAAAAAGAAATGGCGGGCTCTCAAAATAAATTTGTTCAGACAATTATTTTTGAGGAAACATTAGTCTGTCATATGAGCTCATAAAAAGGGGATGAAAGCAGCAAAATAGAATGAAATTGAAGGAATACGGAAACATGAATTTAGGAGGCACGGCAACATGTATTCTTGCAAAGTATGAAAGAAAAGCATTATGGAAAAAACCGAACGGAATAAAAAACTGCGAAATTATAATTTTTTGAAAACTTTCTGAAACTTGTTTTTTTTTCAAGTTTCAACTATCCTATGTTCTGGGAAGTTCGTTCAACTTTTTGATTAATAAACAACACGTGGATCGATTTAGCACTTTAAGCAAGTTATTAGTAAAATCCTTCAGATCACTTCGTGCCACACCGGTTTAGTTGTGTTTGGTGGCTTGAACAATTGCTAGCGTCAGGCAGGACTGCCAGACGGCCAGCTGCTGTCGGCCGCAGATAACTCAATCGGGCCAATCCTTTGGCCAATCCGCTCAGCTCTTCATGCTCTAAAAGGCCGCCATTTACATTGAAAAGATCCCACCGGTAGGAAGCGAGATATAAAAACGGCTGCGGCCCCCGATTCGACAGAATTGTTTCATGTACCTTGTATCCCTCTATGAGAATTTCAGTGGATCACTGAATATCGGATGCTCATTGTGTAAAAAGACTTTATAACGTTTTGTGACTTCACTGAAACATTATACATTTTTCAAAGTTTCATGTGTAGCAGAAGTCTCTAAAAATTACTTGTTGTCGTTTCCAAAAGGCTATACAGGTACTCGTTTATCATTTTCAATTCTGAAAATGTCCTCGTAAAATGACCGATAGAAGTTTATGAGCCATTTTTGCAGTTCTGTAAGCAATTTTGGTTACCCATGTAATGAATGAAGCCCTTTTTATTCAACACCATGAGCCACGCTCCATCCAATGAAGCATTTGTCGAAGCCATAAGCGACAATTCAACCAATTCATTCAGACACCCATACTTCTTGAGCTTGCGACTTTTCGAGATGAACAAATATTTTTAGAATGATTTCGGCTGAATTATCAACAAACCATATGTGCTTTCACATTATTATAATTACTTGTAACCGGAAAACATATATATGTTAGATTTTAAAATTTCCGGTCACAAAAAGTTTATAAGTTACTGGAAAGTCTAGTTTTGCTATTATGTTAATTTTTCCCAATTGCTATTTTTTCCCATTGAAACTAGTAGATTGTTGCAAAACATTCGGAAAGAGATCTAAGGTAGCCCATTAATGTGAATGGGATTTTTTTTCGTGTTTTGTAAACTTTCTGAAACGAGGTATTTTTTCACAGTTTCAGAGACTCCACAGTTCCAGGGTTAACCTTTGTGATTATTGCCCAGATAAATTGATCGGAACTAATTTTCCAAATAAAACATGAGTTTCTGACAAGTGAACAATTTTTTATCAATTAATCGGACGATTCCTCGCGAGTCTGATTCCTCGCAGGCCACAGGCTCGTGTGAATAGATTTATGGCAGTCCTTGAGGTACCCATATGAATAATCTAGTTCAATTGTGAAGAACAACTTTATCATGTCTTGAGACCACACTGAAACGGTATTCATTTTTCACAGTTTCAAATGTGTCAGAAATTTCTTGGAAACCAAGTTCGACCAATATAGGGTTTTTTCGATTCTTTTCGGTTCAAACAAACGTTCATGATTGCAAATATCGTCAGAGAGGCGTTAGCAAATTTAGACTATCTACGCAATGAATGAAGATCTTTCTCCTCAACAGCATGATCTTTGCTAGTACCACTAAAGCATTCAGAATAGAAACGTATAACAATTAAACTCATCGCGAAATTTATTTTTTTTTTGGTTTTTAAATTTTCGATTTATAGAAAACCCACTAGTTCCTGTTCCAACAACGTTATTATTGGTTGTACCCGGAGAACAAATAATGGCATAGTGGTCATTTCGGGAAAACCTTTGTGGATTAGTTAAACTTTCAAATGTCCTGTTACAAACAGTTCAAAAGTTGTCAGAAAGTCGAGTTCTGCTATTCGTAAATGCTTCCGTAGTCCTATTCTTTCCATTTCATAATTGTATCTGTCAATGAAACTTCCTATTTCTTTCTCTCTCTTGGTCGGCTCCCACTTGAAATGTACAAACAGAAAGGAGAACCCAAATCAACCGTATCTGATAGTACGTATGCTTTTCAACGAGCTTCTAATATCCATTACTCAGAACAGTAACAAAAGAAAAATACAAAAACCTCTTCATTCCACCATAAAAATTACAATAAAAACTACCATTGTCCATCCATAGATTCGATTCGATACTTAATTTACCACGATAAAACGAGACCATCCAAGGTGTATTGCTACTTGGCATACGTCTTCTGATAAGTCGTCGACTTCTTATACTGATACTTCGGAGCCGGAGCAACAGCAGGTTTTGGAGCCGGTGACGTCGGAGGTTTGATTACAGATGGTGGAGGTGGAGGTGGGGCTGAAGCGGCTTTCGTGGCACTCGGAGTGGCTTTCGGGGGCTTTTTTCCAAAGAGTTCGTCATCAATATCAACGTCCAGATCGGTGTTCTTGTGATTTCCGATTGCATCGACTGGCACAAATGCTGATTTGTCTGCCATCTTGCTCTTTTCTGAAAGAACTGGAATTGGAGTGAGTTCTGCTCTCGGAGCCTTGAGGATCCAGTGGATGGTCCTCTTGCTCTTCAGAAGCTCCAAAACCTTCAAACATACCTGAGTGCTTCCGCAAACTTGAAGAGAAATCTCAAGGTTAGCAATAACTGATTTCCTACCGATTCCTTCTTCTTTTATACTGTTTCCACGTGGCAACGTGGAAATGGGGGCGGGGTTAGATAAGGATCTTGGAGTTTGGGGGGGGGGGGGGAGGTTACGCGGTAATTCAAATGTCTCACAACTTTTTGAAAAGAAGTTCAGTTATTTGAAGCTGTTTCTACTGAGAAAAATGGAGAAAAATATTGTTCTCTAGCTGGGAGTACCTTAGTATCATATTTTCCAATAATATGGGCTGAAACCTAGGTATTGAAACAGGCAAATATTTAGAATTCGTTGGTGAGTATTGGATAATTGTTCCCAGAATTGTTAATAGGTATACTTTTCGATTTACATTTTCAACTATCTAAGAAATTGTTAGTATGAGATATTGCTTCATTGAGTTGATGCCAGAAGGACCTCAAGTTCATCTTTGTAATATTTTACCGTAAGTATCCCATTTCTTGTTTAAATTGACTCTTAGAAAAACGCCTCATTATTTGTAGAGTCATTGAAACAGGTTTCTAAATTTGGTATTCATAGCTTCTAAGCTATAGAATTTGGGCTTCCGGAATAAAAGTGCTGCAGAACTTCGAAGAATTCGCAAAAATTCATAGTGTGATACACGATCTATCGAATTTGCTTTGTGGTCAGGGCTTCCCAATATTGCTGTTTCGAGAAAATGTTGTCAATTGTTACCGAATAGAAACAGGAATGAAAGCTTGAAGTTCTGGAGAATTTTTCTATTTAATTCAAAAAATAAAATGAAATCATTCTGAATTTGACAGTGTTCCACATGATAACCCAATCATGTTTTGAATCAAGAACTCTTTATTTTTTTCCAGTTTTATCTAGTTTGTGAAACATTTTCCTTAACTTTCGGATGCGTTCGTTACGGGATCTCAAATTTTGTTTCACGCGAAAAGAACCAGTTTGGTGCAGTTTTTCTTTGTGATGTGAAAGTTCTATAACGAGCTCTTCATGTAAAAAATCGCAACCAGAACTAAAAAAAATGCAAATAGTATTTTTGAATTAAAAAAAATAAAACTGTGATAAACAATATTTAGCTTAACAAGAAAATTATCTGTTTCCAAAACTTGTTACCGTAAAAACTATAATAGAAGGACCCCTAAAATTGAAGGACCTCTACAATAGAAGGACGGTACATAAGAGGGTTTGAAAAATAGAAGGACACCCTAAAATAGAAGGACATCCTAAAATAGAAGGATACTCGCATAGGACTTCCTCATTCTATTTCTATGTAAGTTACAGCTTTTCGCAAAGTAAAACTCAAAAAAGCATAGGTTTCGAGCCATGTTTTAAGTTGAAAATGATTCTGCGCGTGTGATTTTCAGTGAAGTTCTTTATGAATAACGTATTTTTTCCATGTCGCAAGATGCTTCGAAAAATAGAAGGACACCCTTTAATTGAAGCACCCCTAAAATATACGGACACTCTACGAAGGGGGTTGAAAATTAGAAGGACATGTCCTTCTATTATAGTTTTTACGGTATATTTACTTCAAGTTCGAACTATTTGATTGAAGTTTCTTCTGATGGAGTATAGAGGAGATCGGATTCTAATTCTACTTTGAAAGAAGAACACTAAACTGGTTATATTTAAACTCGATTCCAATCTGAAGGTAATGGAGCCAAATTCGTGTCACTTACCCAACAATGCAATGGAAAATAGACTTGCAAATAAATCTTTGTCCGTTTTCATTTGAAAATATACCGAAACCATAGAAAATCTGAGATTATATTATTAGTACCTTTTTTAGGTTTTGAAAAATAAAGGCAGTTTCACTGAAGTGTTAAAAAAGATGGTTCCAATTGTTTCTAATTGGTTTGGTTTGGGCACAAATTAAATAGATTCTGAGAAAGATCAGCACAAAGCAATTTCCTAATTTTCTTCTAACTTATTTTGAAGTTTTGAAACAGAGTTATTAATTCTTGTACCAAGAGTTTAGAATGATGAACGGAGCAGGTAATGGGGTCAGTAGATACAATGGGTGACAGCTTGACGTTCTAAGCAGCTCATGAATTTGAATTTCTGAAAATATATTGGTTTGGTGGGTAAATGAGAATTTGGATTTTTGTGAGGCTCATAAACTTCATCGAAAAATACTCTGCTTCAAAAGCCTAAATTTTTTTTAATAATTTGATAACTTGATTGCAGAGAGCAATTTTTATTTGAAAACAAACTGAAACGGAACAATTTTTTGAGTACATGTTTTTAAGTACCTTATTTGAGGCTGTGAACAATAACATCAGTTTCACTGAAGAATTTAAATTTGATGCTTCCAGAAAGATTCAATTGCTTAGTAACCAATTATTACATTTTTTAAAACCCTATAGCAACAGCAATAATAGTTCTGGCTCATTTCTGACTCATCACAAAAGATTGAATCAGGTTTTTTTTCAATTCAAATGAAAAAAATCTAAAATAGTGGCACTGGGTTTGTGAGCTTGAAAAAAGATAATGTTCAGCTCACCAAGCAAATGAATTTCATAGAAATATGTGAGTTCTGTAGCTCTGCCTGCTGTTGCTCTATGGTTTGAAACCTTAGAGAATCAGTAAACCTTCTATACAAAGCTGTAAATAGAACCATCCTTTGGTTTTCTGCAACATACTGTTTTCCAATGCTGCTAAATCAATTCTTGAAAAGAAACTCTAATACTGGTGATCTTTTGACTGTTCTTTTCCTAATGGTCATCATATATATATGAATCAGTAGAATTTCGTGAAGAAATCGATGAAATACTCCTTATTTTTCATTAGTTACACGAAATCTACAGTTTCTGGTAGGTACTAAACCATTTCAACTTCTTGCTGCTACGTTGGGTTAGCTGGAACGCATTGAATTTATCAATCTGTTTTTTTTTTTGTAAAGGTCACATCTTTCTACAAAAAAATCTGCTTCAAAAACTCCACTTGTTCTCCAGAAAATTCTTTAAAAAATCAGTTAGTAACTAATATTTTTCTTCCTGCTTAGTCAGAACCTCCTCCGTCTTTTTTTTTCTAAAAACCAACCATAACAAGCTCTATTCATCTCCTGATCTCATTCCTTTAGGATTAATCATGTCTGGGGGCTCAATAGAGCAAAAGATTCATTTGTTCCTATTATAAGAACGTGCCAAATAAAAAGGGTAATGTGTCAAAATAACAAGCACGTAACGCTTTTTATTCAATTTTTTTTGCTTTATTCTTAATTCTTTGACCCAAAGAGACAATAAATAGGATTAGGGTGCTTACCAGAGCTGGATACTGTAGACTCTATATAAATATCAGATATTTCTTGATTTTTAACCTCCCTAACATGAACCGCATTGTCCAATACGGTAGTGTTGAAGCGATCCCCTATTACAACTGCTCCCGGAAGACATTCTCTGAATGGGAGGCAACTGGAGTCAAGAAGCCATGGTTTGGATACCCACTCATTGCTTTTGGAGTTTTCATTGAGCTCCTTTACATCCCAATCATCTATATTATCATCAAAACCAAGCTAATCAAGCACCCCTGCTATAAAATCATTATCATGTTGGCGATGATTGATATGAGTGCAACCTGTTGTAGCTGTCTGATTACTGGGCCGTTGTTGGTTATTGGATCGGTATTCTGCATGTATCCAACGTTCACTTACATCACTGGAGGACTGACTTTGAGTGAGTTTTAGAAGGCAGATAGCTGCAGATGAATAGATGCGTTAGTTTCAAGTAAATTTGTGAATAATCTGAAACATGAGATCTTCAGATTTTGAAGGTAGTAAAATAGGAAATCACAGATGTATCACAGAGGCAAAAGCTCAAGAATCATTACAAAAGTCCTCGTAGCTTTCCTGTTCTACCACTTTTAAGATAGCTTTTCTTCAGTTTCATTCATGATTTTTTTCCGGCAGTTTTGTTCATGACACAGGTACTATATGTTCAGAGCAGCACATTTTGGTTATCTTCAGAGTTATGAAAATTTAGTCAACTATTCATAATCATAATTCAGACGTTTTATTAGTTAAACACTTTCTTAATATCTTTAACGACAACCAACATCATTATATGTATTATGTATTACATAATACATTTATGATTGGAACGTATAGTACTGGGTGTATCTCTATTATAGATTTATTTCTGTAGCTTCATCTAATTCAGTTGACTGTTTCTCTACTATTGTTTCTATATAATGCTCAAGTTGTATTTAGTTATTCTTCAGTTGTCAAAAGATCAGAACTTCTTCCGGTTTTTACTAATTGCGTCTAATTTGTGAACAAAGCAATTTTATCATTTGAAAATCTCGATCATTTTGTGGAGTTTACAAAACCGCAATTCAAATTGCTTGATTGCTGAACAAAACATACGCAGGTTTTATCCTGCATGACAATGTTTCCTAATACCTATAGGGGTTCATGAAACATAACTATTTGGAAATGCTCTTGCTCTTCGTGATAACGTCAGACTAATGCTTTATAAAAAAATGTTGGAATCGAAACTGAATTTTCCAAAATTGTTCTGTATCTCACAAGTTATAGACATGGTCATTTTCCCTGAAAAACCGTTGGTCCATGGCTCCCTAGTTTATTTTTGTTTTATAGACACCTGGTGCATGGCGTGCGCTGCAACCGTATCCCTCTTCATCAACCGCATCATCAGTATTGGATTCCGTGAATATGCAGATGTTGTTGAGAAGAAATTGGCTTACTCCTCCATCGCCTTTGTGCTTTTCTATGGATTTTACATCTTCTATTTCACCCCTTCCCTAGCCTACAACTCTGATATAATGGCTTGGTTACCGGATCCACTTTCAGAAGAGACACCTAGCAAAGAGGCAGCTGCAATGGTTGGTGTTTCATGTTGTCTTTTACTAATTTTGGAACATGACTTGATAATTCGGCTTCACGTCGACCACGTCTCGTAAAATTTCCCAGTTTCACAGTTCCGATATTACAATCCCTTGAGAGAGTAATTACGGTTCGTCGGTGAATAAAATTCCATTTTACAGTACAAAAACACAATCCAAGCCTGGAACAACTGGATATTCGTGACATGTATGTTTGTCCTTTTCTCTGTGTACTTCATGATGGTGAAGCGGTTGGCAAGGGGACAAAAGTCGAAGGCTTCTAAAGCGGTTAGTTATTGTTAGTTTCAGATAGAATGACGAGTTTTGTATGAACAATCGGATTCTGTTTGAAACGAAACGTTGAAATCAAAAATGAAAAAACTATACTAGGTGCATGAAACTGTAAAAGTTCTCCTATTGAAACGATTCACTTTTGAAAATTTATTCTTGAATCACTAGTGAGATTCTCACATTTTTTCATTTACAACTGATTGAAATGATGTTGAAACCGCTTACAAGACTGTTTCAGGACTGTTTCAACTCCAACATCACAATAACCTCAAAACTTGGAAACTAGTTCTTCATCTCTTTCAGATTTTCATCCAATGCTCCATAATTTGTTTCTTCAACACCGCCGTTGCCCTCGTCTACAATGCCCTTGCAATCGTGTCTCCAGCTCCATGGATTCTAGCTTTTGGTCAGATTTGTTGGGCATGTAATCATGCCTGTCCAGCTATCATTTATGTCACAATGAATGATACTATTCGGAGGGAATTCTATCGATTGGTGTTCAGAGTTCATGTTGCTCCGGTGAGAAAAGAGAGCTGGAATGTTAGAAAAAATGAAAGTTTTCAGAAAGTGGAGGATACAACCAGTGCAAAGAGTACTTCTAAGATCTGAAGATTTTCACTTTTTTTTCTTCTTCGTCAACGATAAAAATAAAAATCAATAAATTCAAAAACCTCCTGAAACAGATTTTTTTCAAAAAAAATAAAAATAAAAACGACTTTATTTCCACAATAGTCTAATTCGATAGAGGTTTTGACCATTCAATTCTGTCTTATCTTTTTAGTTCACTGCTTCTTTATGATATCCAGGAACAAAGTAGACGATTCCACTGCCCAAACTCATGGGGTACAAGAATATGGTGGCTGACAAAATCAGGGTGATGAGGGTAGTGGCCAGAGAGAGCGCTGAAAATTGGAAATCTTAGCTCCACCCACCCGACCCCAAACTTACACTCTGCAAACTGAATATTATACCCGGGAGCCAGTCTCTTTTCACATAAAGTTGGAGAAAGTGGCTTGTGAAATGCCTTCGGAAGATTGATGGTGTCTAATTCAGTGTTTCCGGAAATGAAGATCGGAAAGTCCGGATGTCCAATGACCTTCACCTCCTTATTCCAGTTGACAAATCCACGCATATCACGGAGCTCCTTGTTGTTCAAGATGACAACTCCAGGACGGATACCGTCGGATTGGATCACTTTTAGTTTTGGCATGTAGGGCATTGTACGGGTTTGCGAGTTGATTAGGTTGATGCTTCCGTTGATCCTTCGCTGGAAAAAAGAATTACTTCGGAGGGGATTGAACTCGGAGGTATGTTGACAGAGAACAAGATCGATACCGGCTGCGCCACGCGGCCGAAGAAGCAAGCGTTTCCCCTACACAAAATTTCACTTTTTCACTGGGCTCATATCATTCCGTTGATTTTGATCAAAAGGCAATAAATGGAGATCGATCCCTACCAATTTCGAAAAATCCGCATTGTCCAAATCGATAACCCGCAAATTCAAATCGCCATGAAAAACTTCACACCAATCTGGCCATTGAAACTTGAACGCCCCCTCTTTCATGCTCAAATCTTTCGAGTTACAATCCGCATATTCTTCTGTAAAGCGGGAAAATATTTCTTTTCATCGGTGAATTTTGTAACAACCAGTCTCGCAAGAAGTAGCTGCCATCAACTGAACATGATGAAACAGAAAGATTGCTAGAGGGAGCAGCAGACAATTCTGACTGAAAATCTGAAAAAAAACGGGAATTTGAAATTTCAAACTGATAAAACATACCATTCCAATTGTTGGCGTCTCGTTGAGAAATGAATTATTTTTTGAATTTGCCGCGTGCGTGGAAAAGTTACACGTGGAAACCTTTGCAGTCCGACGACCCCTGGAATTTCCACGTGGCGCCATTTGGAGTTCTTTTCTCTCCTCTCAAATTTATTAACGTCATTCATTTTTCGCTCTTCCACCGGAAAACAAGATGGATAAAGATATTACAAATCAACCCAGTGAGTTTCAATTCTGTGAAAAAAAAAAGAAAATGAATGTTTCAGAGAATTTTCCATTGGGATATTCTTCGTTCTACGTGGATTTTCCGATTGAAAAGAGTAATCTCTGGTATAACATGTGGTTTCGGACGATTCACAACATTGATTGGTGAGTTTCCTGTTCTACGGGCGCCTGAGAAGGCATGCACTGGTTTAGTAAGAGTGGCGCAGTAGGTAGTGAATGCGGTAGCAGACTGGTGAGGCACACAAGTTCAATCCCCCTGGTGGCAATTACTTTTTGTTTTTTCTCCAGCTACACCAAAAATTAAAAATTCGAATGTTTCCAGGAAATTCCAAGTGGATTCCACGAAATCCGACGAAACCGACAAGATCATCTGCACTATTCTCCAACAAAATCAACCCGATCCATTGCATACCATCGAATTGGAAGCATGTGTTGTCGTGGAGAATCGAGACAACTCGGATTTCAATGTGAAATCTCAAGGAATCTATGAATTCAGTGGAACTGACAAGAAGGAAATGAAACTGGAGATTCCGGGATTCGAGAAAATGTTGGATTGGAAGAATGGATATTTCAATGATAAGGCCGAGAAGAAGACGTTGAGATTTCGGCTGATGGCGGTGGTGAAGTCGGTGAAATTGTGTGATTCTGTGGAGTATTTTGACTTTTATCGCTTTGATCCAACTATTCATGATGTGGAGGTTAATGTGTTGGGACACACTTTGTTCTTGTCAAAGAAGGTAAGTACGTAAGGGGGAGTTTGGGATACTATCTGTTTAGAGTAGCATATCTCAGTTGTCTCCAGAGCAATCAAAAAATGGTCAACTAGTAAAATGTTTAAAATAGTTTGCATAACATTTCTTCAGTTGATCACTTTTTGATAACTTCAAAGACAATCGAGATATGCAGCTCTGAAAATACAGTAGCGGTCTATACGCGGTTCACGGTTTAGGGGGTAGAGCTTGCCAACTACAGTTCACTGTTCAAACTCGTTAATGATACCGTACTGAAACGGCAAAATCAACCGAAATTATACAATACTTCTAGCTCATCGCTCTTCAATCCACCTACTTTGCTAACCTTCTCGAATCTCAAAACATTGCTGCATCAGATCTCCCGACCAACGCCTCCTTTGACACTTTCTTTGATTTCCTTCAAGTTCTTCATGGTGTTGATCTCTCCATGGATTGTAAGTACTAATAATCCTCTTCAATATTCCAACCCCTTCATTTTCAGCCAATGGTCTCAAACCGTTCCTTAGTTTGGCTAATCATTTGAAAGTGCCACGTATCACAGAGTACTGTAAGAAGCAAATGGTCAAAGGGATTCGTGGAATGTCCACCAATGAAATCATTGATGTAGCTGAAAGTTGGAGCTACTGGGATGTTGTGGTAAGGGATTTAGAAGAATTGAAGTTTTCTAAATTGAATTGTTTAGCCACGTAAACTCCACGAGGCAAGCTGTTTGAAGCAGTTGAAAGAGCAAAGTTGGGATTTGGACAAACTTCCGGACAGTGTCATTGAGATGATTACTCGTAGAATTTTCGAATTGAACTGTTAATTTATTGTGTTGCCCCGGTCATTCTTTTTTCTGTCCGTCCCAAATAAAATTCCGTAGATCTATCATTTCGCTTCGAAAATGAATACCTTTTCAACAATAATTCTTTTTGCAATCATTGTTCTGGTGTCATCTGAAGAGATTCCTGAGGATCTTGGATGCAAGAAAGAGATTCTGAAATTGGAGGAGTGTGTCAGTGAACATCAAGTTAGTTTGTTCTTTTTTCTGTATATTATCTCCTGAATTATAATTTATAGACCTACATCACGAAAACCTTATCGAGAGTGAATGGAAGTGAAATTTTGAATCCGGAATTCATGAAGACCTTTCTCAACTTCACCACCCAACTAGCCACCTGCATTGGATTGGATAATAAATGTGATAATTCTAGACATTACAAATACTTTTCCGATGCATTGACCTTCCTGGGAAACACTGTTTATGATTCAGAAGTGTTTGATTGTTTGCGGAATGTTTGTAGACTTGGATTCAACTCTTCCAAAAATTGAAATGTTTTTCAGATTTCTGGACTAATCAACAGGTGCATTCCAATCCCTCCAACACTAGTATCAAATGTCAAAAAGTCTCATAATAAGAATTTCATTAGATGTGTCTACCGTGAATCGGGAACGGTGCCAACATGCAAAATTCCGAGAGTCTCTAAAAAGATGTGCAGTGCTGCACAGACTCTTCGTCACATCATCAAAAACTACATGACTTTTAAATCGGATAGCATGGAAGTGAAGGTTTTCAATCCGGAGAAACTTGATAAGTGTACATCATGAGGGTTTTGAGAAATAAAGTATTCAGTTTCATGGGGTTTATGAATATTTTGTGGTCCCGAAATTGGGTAATGATAGTTTTTTTCATACTTGCTAAAGGCCGGGCCGGGTCTCGGAGTTGATACCTTTTTTGTGCGACCACTCTCTCTGCAGATATAACTGCTCGAATACTATTTCCCTCAAAAAATTCCTGGTGTACTAAGAAAATGCGCTCTATCTGCCCAAAAGTAATGTAGATCAAAAAAATTGTCGACTGCACCAATATGTGGTTCAAGTTTGGGTTTCTACACGCAGAACCATTCAGTTCAATCCCTACCAATTGTCATTTCTGACCAATTAACTTGGGTCTCAAGCGATGACACCATCATATTCGTCTGTAAATTAGAACCCATCCGTAGGCATGTTCAGAGC
>GL379869.1:115485-126239 GCA_000143925.2 Caenorhabditis brenneri
GGGACTCGTCCAGACGCGAAAGCAAGTCTGTCGAATAAATATTGTAGTTGTATTCGATGTTCTGAGAATCCGCCAAGTCACCACAAGTCTCTCTGATGCTGCACCTGCGGAGTCATTTCTGATTCATAATAGTACATTTCTTGGAAGTGGCACACAACTTTTTTTTTTTGTACGCGCTCCGTGTAGCTAGCAGACTCGGTGGATACAATTTCTCCCCCTCTTTGGGTAAGCCTAGTCCTCCATGGGTACACTGCGAGAATGAGAGTCCGAGCCGTGACGATTTACTTCGTGAAAAAGTAGAAGTCCCCACCGTAACCCCTCTAGAATGCATGGATTTTTAGAAGTGTTCAACCGGCGTATGGCCTATCAGAACAATGCAGAATTCTCGGCACCTAGCAGCTATGCAGAGAAACGGGGTACGGTGAGCAGGTGCGACTTTACTGCCCCGTGCTGTCTCGGCCCGGCCCGCCCGGGCCGGGCCAAAAGCGGGCCGGGCCGGGCCGGGCCGGCCCGCCGGGCCGGCCCGTAATTTTGCAAGTATGGTTTTTTTTGCATGTTTTCTGCAGGCCTTCTGTGTTTTTTATCGGGTTTTCTGTATTTCTTTGTGTTTCTTTCTGGCATTTGTTCTGTGAAAAGCTTTTCTTTTCGCGTTTGGTTTTCCCCGTTCTTCACATCTCTAGTCTTCACTGGAGCCTGAGACCTGAAGAACCTTAATTTTCTGGATGAAAACGAATTTTCTCAGATTTAGAATTCCAGACTACTTTCAGGCTCCAGTATGAGTTAGATGAGCTCCAGTGGGAGCATGCCGCTCTATCACAGATTTCCTTTTTTATGAGTTCTGTAGTTCAGATCTTCGAATTGGAATTATTTCCTGATATTTTCCCAAAATGAAAATACAATCTTAGAACTGGAATTTTTTTTTTTGAGATTTCTCATTCTGTCTAGTGGATATAATTGCAAAAAACAACAGGGAGATCTCAAAACACACAAATTTAGCAGAACAGAATAATTCGAAAAACAAAAAATTGTCATTTTTTACTTCCGGATATATTTTCTGAAATCCATAACTGCTTGCTAATCGAAAGCTCCTCCTGTTTCAGAATCCCGTATTATTTTTGAGACTCCTATTTTATTCGTTACTGTATCAAAACCATTTCCAAAATGAATCGAATAATTCAATACGGTAGTGTAGAATCCATCCCATTTTTCAATTGCTCTCGCAAAACTTTCGATGAATGGGAGCTCACTGGAGTTAGACGACCTCTTCTAGGATGGTCAGTTCTCATCTTCGGAGTTTTCGTAGAGATCCTCTATATTCCAATTCTTTATATCATTGTCAAAACTGGTCTCATCAGAAATCCATGTTACAAAATCATCATGTTTTTGGCAGTGGTAGATATGAATGCAACAGTCTGTAGTTGTCTGATAACTGGACTATTTTTTATTATTGGATCAGTTTTTTGTATGTATCCAACGGTTACATACATCGCTGGAGGGTATGCAATGAGTGAGTTTTTTGAAGAAATCTGAATAGAACAGTTGCAATGAACTTCCAATTATCAGCAGATTGAAACAGGAAACTTATTTTCAGCCACCTGGGCAATGGCCTGTATGGCTACAATATTCCTATTCATCAATCGAATTGTTAGCATTGGACTCCGAAAACGAACAGATTTCATTGAAAAGAAACTCGCCTACTTTTCAATTCTCATAGTTTTGATCTACGGATTCTACATGATAATGTTTGTCCCTCCTATCCTTTTCAACTCAAATGTGATGGCATATATTCCGGAGACATTATCGGAGGAGGTGACTGCTGAGGCTACTGCAATGTATAAAAACTGGCCTCATGAGTTCAATAATTGGGGGTTCACTGGGTGTATGTTCGTGTTGTTCACTTTGTATTGTGGAATGGTGAAGAAGTTGGAAGGAGGACAGAAATCAAAGGCGTCTAAGGCTGTAAGTTCAACAAGATATGGGGTTATAAGCAACCAGCTCCACTTCAGCTCCTATCGAAGCTTTGATAACGAACTATTCATAAAACAAAC
Source organism: Caenorhabditis brenneri (assembly GCA_000143925.2). NCBI lineage: Eukaryota > Metazoa > Nematoda > Chromadorea > Rhabditida > Rhabditidae > Caenorhabditis > Caenorhabditis brenneri. The sequence goes on from GL379869.1 coordinate 117,534, forward strand.
ATCTTGAAACATAAATTCAGATTTTCATTCAATGCTCCATAATCTGTTTCTTTAACACCTGCGTTGCTATCATCTATGTATCCCTTGCATTCATGACTCCACCCCAATGGATTCTCGTTTTTTGTCAATTGTGCTGGTCGGTTAATCATGCTTGTCCTGCTTTCATCTATGTTACCATGAATGACACAATTCGACGAGAATTCTTGCGAACGGTCCTCAGAGTCAAAGTGACTAAGGTACTGTTTGAGAACTGGATGATTGATAGTGTTTCATTACAGAGAACTGACGATGTCACTTGTAGCACAGTTGCAAAGAAAATGTCAACACATTCAATAAGGAAATCGTCAGTGATGGTTATTTGAAAATCTATATAATTATTTATGTATAAACTTGTCGAAATAACCTATCTCATGGTTTCACAACAGCAATGAAGAAAATTAGTTTTCGTGATTTATGTACTTAGTCCACCATGTCAAACTTCAGTCAAAGCCAAAATTAGTTTGACAAAACAGAAACATTTTCTGAAAGAAATAGATATGACAGGACTATAATTAGGCACCACAACATAATTTTCAAACTCAATTATTCGATGAGAATTTTATATGTACATGTTCCAAATACGAATATAAGTACGCCCAAAAAATTTTACGAAAAAAGATTCACTACCGACTGAGTTATTGTCATTTTTAGATGCGCCGATTACCACTGAAAATTCCCCCGGGGCGCTGCCGGCGGCAATGAAAAAAAGGGGGAGAGCCAGGAGGGGGAGTTGAACTCGCGCCGCGAGATCGACTGGCAACTGTGTACCCCACTTCTCTACGCATGCGGAAGGCGGCCGGCGCCCGAGGGCCTTTATATTGTTGGGGTGTTGGCCGGCTTCGTGAGGCATATCGAGTGCCAAAAAAGCAGTTTCAGACGGAAATAACTTTTTTTTGCCCAGTACGAAATTTTAATTTTTTATAAGGAAATTGTTGCAAATTAGCCATAGAATCCGAATCTGTCATAAAATCGACGGAGTTTTCACTCCTAAATCTTCAAAAAACTACATTTTGAGTGAACCATACCGTGTTTGAAAGAGTAAAAAAGTGCTTCAATCGGCTCCAAACTTTCTAATTTTTTAAACCCAAAGTATTAAAGGGTTTCTTGATGGGAATCAAAAATAAAAACCTATGGTCATCACTGAAAAATTTCTTCTGCTTTCACTTGAAGTTTGGCTCAATCTGGAAGAATTTGCCCAGTACGGATTTTTTGTTTTCGAACAAAAACCATTCCTACATATCAGGAACTATCAGAAACAGCAAAAAAATCGACGGAGTTTTCACTTCTAGGGGGAAAATATGGTACTTTTCCACTCCTCACCCTAATTTTCACCTCATTATCAGACTTTATCAGCTGAACTGTTGGTTGTATGCTAAACCTGACTTTACCATTCGATTCTACGTGAAAAGTTACGTACGTACATGCAATTTCGAGCCCAGTCTCGGTCCAATTTTGGTGGCTGTAAACGCTCAAAGGTGCCGCAAACCGCCAGGCGGAATTTTTTTGACGCTCCTCCCCCTCTTCATTGCGCCCCCTAACTATAATTACTTTTTTTAACCGGACGCCTCAAACACTCTGAATTTCTCGATACAACACATCATCATTAGCCAACAGATCTGGGTTCGGCATTTTCTTTGGCAGTTTCAAATTTCTCGGTTTCATCGGCTTCAGATAGATTTCGTTTTGGCCAAATCTTCAATAAAATATTCGGTTTTATTCTCGAAACTTCTTGAGAAACAGTCTCATTTTGCGCTGTTCTCCCATTTAAAGTATTTCTAGTGTTTGAACGCTGAGAAGATAAAAATCTGAACAGGTGGCTCTACAATCCAATAAAAAGGTATACACTTCATTTATCACGACATGAGGTACACTCTAACAATAGAATGTGCAACTGTTCAATCTTCTCGCCTGTCATGTATTCGAATGTGTAGTATACTTCACTGACTGTTTTCCTGGAGATATTTCATCCTTTCGAATGACGAAACCAGTGTTCAGAATTTTCAGAGTTGTATGAACAGTTTCAGACATTTAAAATCTTACTGATGTGTCATCCTTGGGGTTTCTGCGGCAGACAAACATATTACTTTCTGTTCCATGACGCTTGTAAATAAAAACATAGTGAACTTGTAACTTTAAGGGGGTGAACGAAATATGGTTGGGGTATTGATCTGAAATTGGAGAAAAGGGCAGACGGAAACAGGACAAAGACACAGCAAATGTAGAATGACTGATTCTCGAATGACAAACAAAGGTGTCTGTCACCATGGAGTCAACCCTGTTCCTATCGATCACACTCCTTAGGATTAGTGGAATGGTGGGGGGCGGGGGTCCACACAGACACAGAACACTCTCATTCATCATATTCTCTACACCATGTCCTCTTCAAGAACCATCCATGCTACTAAGGGAGATGTCATCAAAATGACTTCTTCCCTCGGAGATTCCTTGAGAGACATACGTCTCAATTGGCCATCCACAGCCATTTTTAAGACCATATCTAATAATATTGACGGAGAAAGTCTTGCACAATCCGTGAAGCAGTCGATAAAATTGGGATTGGAGCCGGAGAATCACGTAAGTTTTTTTAAGATTCATTTCCAAACTTAACCATTTTTATTTTCAGATCTGCTGCTCGTGTGTTGGAGACTGCGCGACGAACAACGACTGTGAGTGTCTTAAAATGGCTCGATTGATGGAGGAAACTTTTGGGGGAGAAAAGATTTTGAATGGCCTCCCCATCCACAACCCACCTTCAGATGAGAAGAAAATCTACTGGGAAAAACCCCGATTCGTATGTGGACCACGGTGCTCATGTAGAAAGGATTGCTCTCTGAATCCACTCCAGAGCATTGACAAGAATCAGCCAAAGAAATTCGAAATCATTCGGACGGATCAAAAAGGATTCTGCTTATATGCCAAATTCGATGCAGATGCCGGAACCCCGATTGCTTCATTCAATGGAGAAATGGTTGGACCTGGAGAAATCAAGAAGGATATGAATGTCTATCAGTATTCTCTTCAAATCATCGCTAATGATGATCCGTTCCGGAAAATTCTGAGCAAATGCAAGTCCATGAATCAGGAGTATAAGGACCAGTTGAAGAAGGCCTATCGCTCCACCGTGTTCATCAATCCACTCAAAATGGGCAACTTCGCGAGGATGACCAATCACAGTTGCGATCCAAACATGGAAGTCCTCAGGTAAGAATTCTAATTTCCTCTTTACTTTTTTATTAATAATTTCCTTTCCAGAGTCTTCCAAGGAGGAGTTTCGCCGGCGGACCTCCGAGTCGTCTTCATTGCAACCAAGAATATCAAAACTGGAGACGAATTGACGTTCAACTACGGTGACGACTATGTTGGACAACATTTGGGCACCTGCCTTTGTGACAAGTGCAAGGAGGAGAGAGGATCGAGGAAGAGGAAGATCGAAGACACCACCAGAGTCCTCAGAAGTCAGGCCAAGAGACAGTGCAATTAATTCATGTGAAATTTGTAATCCTTGTGATTCTGTGGCTGTTCATTTTTTGTTAATTTAATGATAATAATTCATATGTAATATTATCTGAAATTCTATCAATAAAAAAGTCAAAAAGTATTTTTCTTTCCTCATTCGAATTCAACCAATACGTAGACACGATCAAAGACTTCTTGTTGGAAGTAGAAACGGAAATTCGTTATAAATCAAAATAAAAAGAACATGAATATTCATGAGAACATTGAGAAACAGTTTTTTCATAGGATAATTCAACGTAGACGAGCGATTTGTCGTTCGGCATCGATCACCACGGTTACCTGAAAATGAACACGTTTTTCCTGAGTTCGAATTGAAAACTATTTTCAGACGGAACAAATATTGAGTTTCTGGAACTGAAAAATGAAACTTCAATTTCTTGTCTGTTTTTTAACCTATTTTCGATTATTATGTTAACAAAAAATCTTTTCAGACGAAACGAGTATTAATATTATAGAACTGTGAATCTTCTCAATTTCTCATCTGTTTCTTGCACCTAATTCCAATCTTTCAACCAATATCAACATACCTTATCCGCCCATCCAGCCTCCTTGATAGTCATCTTTCCATCCGTTGGAACCTTCTCATATTTATATTTTCCCTTCTTCTCCGTACACGCTTTCCTTACATAAATATCAATTGTAGAAAGGGATTTCGAACCGGAAACTCTCAATAATTGAACGATAGCTGTGACTGCATCAGCCACAACAATGGCTTTCGGAAGGACGATCGTTTTCATGTTATTCTCATTCGTATAAAGATAACATTCAATGAGAAGTTCCGTCTCATTCGGACGTTTTTCGCATGGCAGAATGAACATTATCGATTGTTTTTGAGCGAGTTCATGGATACGATTGAATTGATTCGTGTGGCACGCCATGGATTGGATCTGGAAGTATAGAGAAGAGGTTGAGAAGATGTATGGAGAAAGACCTAATCTAGGTACAGTCCACGACAAAATTATATGAAGTCTTTGAAGCAGTACCTTTTATTTTTCATGGCTTGTTTCAATTTCAAATTATGAAAATTGATCAAACTGTGCTCAATAAAATTTTCTAAAACTCATAAGTGAGGATATATTTAGCTTCAAAATTATTTATTTGTTTCTCCTAGTTGGGGCCTAAATATTCTGTTCCAACTAGGTGTCAATCTCATTTCGATCAATAAATCTCAGTGACTCTCTTAATATCCCTATCGTGAAAACTGACCGCATGCTGTTTTTTTTGTTTCTGATCCGAGCCGTTTTAAAGTAGGAGAGAACTCATTTGAGATTCAATCCTAACTTATAGAAAACGTGCCAATTAAGCATGAATCGACAATAAATTTTCATAAAAATCGCTAAAAACGCCAAAAATAGCCGTCAAACTTTCTAACTTACATTTGTTCTAACCTATATAAAAATGTTCGCCTATTTTTCCTGATTCCGAAAAGTATTATTACATGTGTGAAAAAATTGTCCAACTGGTTTTTATTTCAGTTTTTATAAAAAATAATGTTTGAAGTTCCCTCCAATTTCGCGCAGTGGCGGCCTAAAAAATTGTTTTTCTAGAAAATTCGAAATGTGTCTGCGTCTATTCAAATCGCGTGTTCTAGACTGATTTTTCTAGGTCGCGGGCACTGTAAATTGGAGGGAAATTCAAAAAATGAAAATTTTTTAAAAGTGAAATAAAAACCTGTTGAAAAATTTTTTCACACATGTAATAATACTTTTCGGAATCAGGAAAAATAGGCGAACATATTTATATAGGTTAGAACAAATGTAAGTTAGAAAGTTTGACGGCTATTTTTGGCGTTTTTAGCGATTTTTATGAAAATTTATTGTCGATTCATGCTTAATTGGCACGTTTTCTATAAGTTAGGATTGAATCTCAAATGAGTTCTCTCCTACTTTAATTCGGGACAGTTCTAATACGATGTAGTCCATCGATTAGTTTATAGCGGATAGCGATGCCAGTACCAACCTAGATAACATTCTCCGGAAAACTATATGAAATTCTTGAAGCAGTAACTTTTTACTTCATTGCCTTGTTTTGATAAAATTTTTTGTGTATTGCTCTAATTTACAGGCTTTTTTCTAGAAGTGGTGAAATTGTGCTAAGCACAATAGTTTTGAGCTCTGAAACCAATCTATATCTAAATTCAACAATTTCTTTGTTTCCCTCAAATGAAGCCTAGAAATCTCAATCTCTGTATAAATGAACCCCTCTTACCTCAGACCATGACAACGTATTGGCACATCTGCTGATTGCACATCTCGGTGGGAACTCTACAAAAACTTTATTTTCTTACTGTATTTCCTGTCAGAACCAACTGTTCTCCAATGCAAACATGACTCTATTCAGAAGGCAATCATAGCAAAGACGATGACGACAATGGGTCAGAACCATTCGGGCAATGTTCTCACACGCGTGTCCTTTCTTACGCGCTTCGCATCTGAAAATTAAGAGAACTGAGACGTGAGTGTTGAAAAAAATGATCTGATTTGATTAATAGGGGTTATGAAACAGTGATTTGACAAGAGAAAATTGTTGCAGTCTTTTTAGATTGGCATTGGAAATACCGACCGTAATGGAAGATAATAGTTTCATGAAACATATTTTCTTCAGGATTTGAATTTCCGAAATGTTACAAATTAACTTTGTTTCCCAATGATTGGTTGTTAATACCAGAAAAATCCCTAACTTTTCTTAACACCCCCTTGAAACCGCATCCTTCTCTATCCCCTCCTCACTTCAACTTCTCTCTCATATCAATCTTGAAGAGTGTCGACGTGGCAGCTCCGAATGATATCTGTGATCCGTTGTTTCCCTCCATCTCATCCACAATCACATCAGTCGAACGAGTCCCTTCACAGAATCGAACTGGACACAGGATTCCTTGGTATACTGTCATGCACAGATTACAGAACGTGTGGTGACAGCTCAGCTCCTGGAAATGTTATGGTAAGCTTGATGCATAGATGACACAACGTTTATCTCAGTGGTTAATTGCAATCAAAACAGTCTGAAACAGGGAAAATTCATCAATTCTAACGACGATTTCGATTTTCAGCTGAGAAGTCATGTCTTTGATAACTTTTTTTGAGAATTGAATGTGACAAATGTCTTAAGCTTCCAGGATCAGCAGTCGAAAAAAAACTAACCAGATCACTACTTTCCGAAACAGGTTTTCAATGTTTTTTTTTAGCAAAAATATACAGCTTCGCTGTCTCAGTTTCAACTTTGGTTTGAACCACTTCATCATTACCTGGCCATCAAAATCCAACTAACCTGAACATCATCCTCATTGGTCTCCTCGTTGCAAATCCGACATTTTGTCGTCGACATTGTTTTATTTTCCTTCTGTTCGGAAAATTGCCCTGTATTTTGATTTGAAAAGGTTTTGAAATGAACAGAAAACGGCTATCAGAGAATCAAGTATTTTGTTTTTATAATTGATAAGAAAATGTTGTCACGGTAAAAATATTACATTTAGAACCTTTGAAACTTTCATCTTCTTTTGAAAACATTACTGCGTACACTGTGAATGTGTAATCTAATCACTCAAATAAATGAAATCGGCTATTTTAAAAGTTTTATTAAAGACGTTTTGAAACAGTTCGTCGCATTATTAAGAGCCTACCCACTTTTCTGGTTATTGGCTTATTGTCATGTCGAACTCTTAGATTCGGAAGGATTGTAATACTGTTCACAAACATTTAGTAGAAACTCGCAATTGTTTTTTTCGATGGAGCTTCGTTACAATAAGAATGAGTATTTTGAAAATTTTTTGGAATCTGATCTCTCACTGCCATACCAGCACACAGTCGGTACTCATCAAAACACGCTCATCGAGTATTCTCATTAACGACATCTTGAAACAGTGCATCACATAATTCGAAGTCTACTATCTTGTCTCCTTCCCATACAATAAATCTAATGACTATGCCTTCTGAGAGTAAATGCAAATTTTGTAAAATTGCTGTAGTTCACAAGACGACATTATGCAACGCTGAAAGTCAAACAGTTCAAAAGCTATACGAAACACAAATGTTTATTTCAAGAATAATCTGGAAAGCATTGATAGAAAAATTTCAGTTTCATAACAATGGTTTTGTTCATAGATCATATTAGTTACGTTATCATAAAATAAATTACTCATCACAAAAATCATTAATAAAAACGAAAATCAAATCCTCGATGGCATTGTAGTTGTCTTCACACCAGCACTAGATGTTCCCTCCTCCACTTTAGTCGTTGAAACTCTGAATATATACTTTTTGAATTCCCGCCGAATGGTATCATTCATAGTGACATAGATCAATGCAGGACATCCATGGTTGATAGACCAACATAGTTGTCCAAAAACTAGAATTGCAGGGGAAGGAGTGATGAAAGCGAGGACATTGTAGAAGATGGCAGTGCAGGAGTTGAAGAAGCAAATGATACAGCATTGGATGAAGATCTGGAGAAATTTTTTTCTGTTTCAATGTGCCGATTTTCATAATATATTGTTTTGAAATCAATAGAAGACTCAACCAATATTCTCTCAAAGTTTCTTATACTCACCGCCCTAGAAGCCTTTGAATTCTGTCCTCTTGCCAATTTATTCACTAAAGCACAATAGATAGTGAACAAGAATACCATTGTGGTGATGAAAATCCAGTTGTTCCAGGCTTGCGATGAGTTTCGGTACTGGAAATATATTGAATATGGCATCAATAACAATTAGGGTTGCCCCGATATAACTACATGGTGAAATTGTAAACAAACTCTGTTAGACAGAACTTGAAAGCATTTTTTGAAACATGTTTGAATTCCCTATCTTTACTATTAACAATCACCGATGTCTGTGTGTCTGTGGACTTATATCTCACCCTAGCGCTCCTCTCACTGGACCGATTTTCCTGATTTTTTCATATTTCGATAGAGAATTCACCGGAGATGATGCCCGTCTTTTTCATTTTTCATCTGGAGCTCTCTGGAGCCCTGTGCTAAGATAGGGCTCAGAACGGTCGAGACGCAGACAAAGAGGGCGGAGTCTTCTCGCACACAAAACATAGCGGGCGGCGGAACCCGGGAGATGTCGGCTGCGCGTTTGAATGACCTTCGAGTAAACATAACTCGACTTTAAAGTGAACTCAGCAATGAGTTGCAGTATGTGGGATGAAACCC
>GL379869.1:130843-183445 GCA_000143925.2 Caenorhabditis brenneri
TGTGGTACCTTCTCATCCGTCAAGTACCTCTACAAATATGTCTACAAGGGAAGCACTCGAGCTTGCATCCTCATCAAAGTGGATCAACATGGAAATGAGACAGTGGTGTCTGACGAAATCCAGCAATTCCTGGATACAAGATATGTGTGTGCTCCAGAAGCAGCCCATCACATCTTCCAGTTCCCGATGTCCTACAGAAGTGTTTCTGTTTCCCAATTGCCAATCCATCTTCCTGGGGAAAAGACAGTGATCTTCGAAGCGGGAAAAGAATCAGAAGCCGTGGATCGTGCTCGAACGAAGAAGTCAAAACTGGAGGCGTGGTTCAAAGTCAACGACATGTGCCACAACTCTCAACTTCCAAATGGAGATCTTCCTGCCGGTCTTCGGGACTCCAGGAAATTCTTCTATCATGAAATGCCGGAGCATTTCGTTTTTAATGCCAGTTCTTCAACATGGCAACCCAGACAGAAGCAGTTCGCCATCGGACGAATGTACTTCATTTCGCCGAGGGATCGTGAGAAGTTTGCTCTCCGACAACTTCTATTGTACACCAAAGGATCCAGGAGCTTCCAGGACCTCCGAACAGTTCAAGGATACGAATGGCCCACATTCGTGGAGGCAGCCAGAGCAGCTGGATTTCTTTCCGATGACCTTATCTACGAGAAGACGCTCCAAGAAGCAGTCGAATTCAAGACCGGAAGCCAGCTGCGAAGTCTGTTTGTCACACTTCTTCTATTCGAGACAATCGATAACGCTGAGGAGCTCTGGAACAAGTGAGTTTTCTTTCTGGATTTTCCAACTCAATAATAAATTCTGTTTCATAAAATAATTCCATTTTCAGATTTTCCAAGCACCTATCCGATGATTTCGTGAATAAGGGATACACCAAGTACGAAGCCGAATCTCTTGCATACTACGAGATGATGGATCGGATGGAAGCCGCGAGCGAGGATCTCCTCAAATGGATCAATCGATCCTATCCCAGAATTTTCCGACGTGGAGATGACGTCGACATTGAGAAGTGCAAGAAAGAAGGGGAAGATGCGCTCACTAAGCTGAACAAGGAGCAGAGAGAAGCCGTCGATGCAATTCTGGGAGCGAAAAACAGTCTTCGTGGAGGACTGTTTTTCATCGATGGACCCGGAGGGACTGGCAAGACATTTGTTTACAACTGTCTGGCGAACTTAGTTCTTGGAAGTGGAGAGAAGATCCTTCCGATGTCTTGGGTCGGGATCGCCGCCGCATTGCTTCCAGGAGGAAGAACCGTTGCATCTGCCATCAAGTTGGACATCAACAATGGATGCAGATCTTCTGGAGTCAACCTGAAATCTCCCCTCGCCGACGTCCTCCGCCAAGTATCCCTCATCCTCTGGGATGAGGCTCCGATGTCTCCAAAAGCATCCCTGGAAACAGTGGATACTCTCTTCCGGAAGCTCATGGATGTGGATATTCCGTTTGGAGGGAAGACGGTCGTGCTTGGTGGAGACTTCAGACAAGTTTTACCTGTTATGGACAAGGGAGGAGCAGCCGAGCAAATCGCCAACTCCATCAAGAAGTCGGGACTCTGGCAGTTATTCCAAGTTTTCCATCTGAAAACCAACGTGAGAGTTACTGCCGATGCACTCGAATGGTCGAAGGAACTCCTGAGAATCGGTGATGGGAAAGTCGGAGCGAAAGTGACAGGAGAGATGCCAATACCTGATGGATTGGAATCTGGAGGAGATCTTATCACGGAGATCTTTGGAGACCTGCTCGAAAAAGGAGAAGTTGAGAAGTTGGCGAAAGTAGCCATTTTAACGCCAAGGAACAAGGAGGCACTAGAAACCAACAACAAAGTTCTCGACAAGATGGGAGGAGCCCCAAGGATCTACAGATCCCTTGATACGATCTCCCCGAAAGATGGTCAGCTCCAAGTCGGTGACTTCAATCACTTCACTACAGAATTCCTCAACACGATGACCCCATCCGGCATGCCACCACATGAGCTACGGGTCAAAAATGGAGCGATCGTGATGTTGCTGAGGAATCTGGATGTCAAAAATGGCCTCTGCAATGGCACTCGAATGGTGGTGGAAGAGATGGGTGAACGGGTCAGTTCAATTATCTTTTTTCTTTTTCATTTCAAAATTTTCACTTCAGATTCTCCAATGCAAATTCATCAACGGCCCGAGAAAAGATGAGTCCGTTCTCATACCTCGAATCAAGCTGAACTACGAGAAGAACCTCCCGTTCATCATGGGCCGCCTCCAGTTTCCTATCCGCCTCGCCTTCGCTATGACAGTGAATAAGTCCCAGGGACAGACTTTTGAAAGGATCGGACTCCTCCTGGACGAGCCCATTTTCAGCCACGGACAATTCTATGTGGCCCTCTCCAGGACAACGACAAGAGAGGGTGTCAAGATCAACTCCAAATCAAAGAAAGTGAACAACGTCGTGTATCCCGAAGTTCTTCTTGACTAAATGTTCTCTTTCGTTTGTATCTAATCTTTTGTTTGTTTGTGTTAATTAATAAGTTGAAATATATTGCATGAGTCAATAAAGAATTATTTGTTTGAAATCTGTTTTCTACATTCTCTTTCCTTCCCCCCTCGACTCTCCTCCTCGAACAGTCCACTCTCAGCTATCCATTGTCCACCACCTACCTTCGTGACCACATTGGCGCAGGTGGTAGCGCTGTCGACAATTGATCTTCGACAATTGATCACCCCCAGGGTTCGAACTTTTTCGGTGTAAATGTCTTTTTCTTTTTGGTTTCGTTCACCTAAGATATTTGGAATGCATAAATTTCGCTAAAAACACAATTTTTGTGACTGACTCTGCCCAAGCGAACTCACCCGCTCCGTGTGATGCAAGAAGATTTGAGCCGCGAAGCGGCGCAAATCTTCTTGTCAGATCCATTTAATTTAGCTGCTGTATAACCCCTCTTTGAAACCGTAACTCACATAATTCGATGCCTCTTCACTTGGCTCCTTCTCCGATAATGGATCCGATGGCCAAGCCATAATCAGTGAATTAAAACAAGCTGGAGTGGTGAAGAAACTGATGTAGAACATGTACAAAACACATAAAACCATTGAAATATACGCCATCGGCTTCTCCAGAGCATCCGCATAATCCCTGAGTCCAATACTAACGATTCGATTGAGGAAAAGAGAAAGAGTGATGGCACAGGCACCACACCAAGTACAAAGAGCAATTCCTCCAATGATATAGATGAATGTGGGATACACACAAAAGACGGCACCCTGGATGAGAAGGATCCCAGTTATGATGCAACTGCAGGCTGGAAAATTGAAAAATTCTGAAAGGAGTAAAAATATAGCCCAATGTGAGAAGAAAAAGGAGTGAGCTTAAAGGTGGTAGAACATGAAAAAAATTTTTTTTCTGAAAGTACAAAATTAGTTACCTCTGGTGGGTTCGAACCCAGGGCTAGAATAGCGCATCACCAAACGCGCTACCGGCTGCTCTAAGCTGGCGGAAAGGCGCGAAAACAAGGTTTGCCTATAAGTGCCGGGGGAGAAAAAAAGTCCCCGAAAAGTCCCCGTAGACTTTCATGTTCCACCACCTTTAAATTAAAGTTTTGGAACAGCAGTTTCTTATGAATTGCATACTAATGTATGTGTACTGTAAATCCTGTAAATCCTTTGAATCCTGAAATAAATGCTCACAGTGTTCAGATCAGTCTATCTCGATTGTTTTTTACGCTATCAAACAATTTAACCGACGAAGATTGACATTTATCACAGGATTCATGGCAAACATCACATGACTTAAGCGAATATCAATTCAAAGTCATCTGATGAACACTATTTGAAACCGTGATTCTAACTGTACAGTTTGAAAATTGTTTTCCTGTTTTATCTACTCCATTAACTTTTGAATGTGTTATCTACCATACTGCATCATCGGAAATCTTAGTCCTTACCAGTTGCACACATATCCGTCACTGCCAATAATACAAGAATCTTGTAGCGAGTATGTCGAATGAGTTTTGTTTTGAAGATAATCCAAATGATTGGAATTTACAGTAATTCAATAAAAATTCCGAAGATAGTGAGGGATACCCAAGCCATGGACGTTGTACACCGTTATCCCACCATTCGGATGTAGGTTTCCAGGAGCAGTTGTAATAGGGGATAGCGTCAGTACTACCGTATTGGATCAAGCGGTTTATGGCTGGGAAAGATGTATATATATATATATATATATATATATATAAACAGAATACTGGCCAGAAATTTCTCAGAAAAACAAATAGATGAAGTGAAACAGAAGATTAGTTTAAAAAAAGGAAACTGTCATAATCAGTACTGCTGCGTATATATCTCGGTTGTCCTTGAAGATTCAGAAGGTGGCCTAAAAAATGTTTGAAAATACAATTTGAGGATTTTATTCATTGATTATATAGTGGTCAGATACAATCAATCATTACTGTAATACCTATAACACAGGTACTATATGTTCAGAGCATCATATCTCGGTTATCTTTAGTGTTATCAAAATGTAGTCAACTGTTTATAATCATATTTTAGACATTTTATTAGTGCAACACTTCTATTATCTCTAACGTTAACAAAGGTATTATGATTTTAACGTATGGTACTGGAAGTCCCTCTATTATAAGTTTTACTGTAACTTTGAATAATTCAATTGACTGTTTCTCTACCATCGTTTCTGTCGGAATAGTTTTCACTTTGTGTATTAGGTTTTCTTCCGGGTTTTCTCACTGACTGCGTCTAATTCATGAACAATGCCGAATCAGCATCTGAAAAAACTTATCTAGTACCTTGTGGAGTTCACGAAACTGCAGTTAAAAATTAAAATAATTTGTTCAATCTTCGTTTGCTGAACCAAAAAAAATCCGAGTGTTATCATGCATGACAAAATTTCCTAGTACCTATAGGGTCCCTGAAACACAATTATCAAAAAAATTTTCATAATCCTAGTAATAACATCAGATTAATGCTATTCAATAAATGTTGGAATCGAAACAACATTTTTCGTTCTGTATCTCACAAGTTATTCAAATGACTACATTTCCACCACCATGTTTAAATGTTACTTTCCAGACACCTGGTGCATGGCGTGTGCTGCAACCGTATCCCTATTCATCAACCGTATCATCAGTATTGGATTCCGTGAATATGCAGATGTTGTTGAGAAAAAATTAGCTTACTCCTCCATCGCCTTTGTGCTTTTCTATGGATTCTACATCTTCTATTTCACTCCTTCCCTGGCTTACAACTCTGATATAATGGCTTGGTTACCGGATCCACTTTCAGAAGAAACACCGAGTAAGGAAGCAGCTGCAATGGTTAGTTAATTGGTTTCATGCTGTCTATTAGTAATTTTGAAACAAAGCTTGATAATTCGGCTTTTCGTCGACTACTTCTTGGAGAATTTCCCAGTTTCATAGTGTCGATATCAGAACTCCTCGAGAGAGATAAAACAGTGTGTCGGTGAATAAAATTCCATTTTACAGTACAAAAACACAATCCAAGCGTGGAACAACTGGATATTCGTGACATGTATGTTTGTACTGTTCTCTGTGTACTTCATGATGGTCAAACGGTTAGCAAGGGGACAAAAGTCAAAGGCTTCTAAAGCGGTTAGTTTTTGTTAGTTTCAGATACAGTAACAAGTCTTGTGTTAACAATCGGACTTTGTTAGGGTTCTGTTTCACTAGCGCAACCATGGAAACGTTAAAATCAAGCGATGTCGAAACTAAAATGGGAGCATAAAACGGTAAAATTTTTTATGAAACTCTTTATTTTCCATTGGGCCTGGTTATTAGTTCTCCGTTGCACAGAAACAAATTAGTAATTGAAATCTTTTTTCCTTTTCAAATTATTCATTTGTGACGGTTTATTTTCTAATAATTATTCTTGAATCACCATTGATATTCGCATCTAGTCGTATCCACTAAGTTTCAATAAATGTTTACCAGAGAATTAAAAAGATGTTGAAACCGCTGAATAGTTCACTGTTTGAACTGCAGCATTATGATGCTACCTCAAACCAGAACTGTATAGTTTAGAAAAATTCAGAAATTGTTTAGGATCAGAACTAAGCGAACCTGTGTTGGGAAGTGTCAGGACCTTTCGAAGAACTTGATTTTGCAAAAACGGGCGATTTAAATATAAGAAATCGTACAAACTAAATTCTCTATCGAATGGTGCTTTTCTTAGTAATAAAAAATAGTTTTTTACAGTATTCAAAAGTTGAGATAATCCCGTATATGAAAGTTTTACCGTTCGATAATCAGATCTTTTACCATTTCAGACAACTACATGTTCCGGTTTTTGCAAATTCAAGGTCTCCGAAAAGTTTCAAACCTGGGTTCTGATTTTGTCAGTTCTTATCCGGGGTAGCCTCCGTAATAGTTTATGTGTTTTAACATCGTTTTCAAAAATATAGAGGTTCGTTCCCCAAAAAATTGAAACGGAGACGAATCGATAACTTTCTGTTTTTGTCCACTTTTTTACTGTTTCAACTGCACCATTATTGAAGCTATTAACTTTGAAAGTTAGTCCTTCTTTCATCTTTTTGGCAGCACGTTGATAAGAAAATGAAAGAAAAGTGCTGAAAACTCCAGTCAAAAGGGTCAAAAAAGTACATCTTCACCAGATAAACTCTTTCAGATTTTCATCCAATGCTCCATAATCTGTTTCTTCAACACCGCCGTCGCCCTGGTTTACAATGCCCTTGCAATCGTGTCCCCAGCTCCATGGATCCTGGCATTTGGTCAGATTTGTTGGGCATTTAATCATGCATGCCCAGCTATCATTTATGTTACAATGAATGATACTATTCGGAGAGAATTCTATCGACTGGTGTTCAGAGTTAATGTTGCTCCGGTGAGTGAAGAGAAAAGATTCAGAGAAAAAGAGAAATTTTCAGAAAGTGGAGGACACAACAAGTGCAAAGAGTACTTCCAAGATTTAAAAAATTGCCGAGTCGTCAAGTTGAATTGGAGAAAATTATTAATAATGATACTAAATTGAAACTGATCTATTTTTTTGCACCGTAAAACAAGAAGAATAAGCACAACATTTTCTTGTTTTCCAAATACACAGTTAAATCCATTATCGATAAAAATAAAAATCAATAAATTCAATAAACTCCTAAAAAAAAAAAGAATAAAAACGACTTTATTCCCACAAAAGTCTAATTCGATAGAGGTCTTGACCATTCAGTTCTGTCTTTTCTTTCTAGTTCACTGTTTCTTTATGATATCCAGGAACAAAGTAGACGATTCCACTGCCCAAACTCATGGGGTACAGGAATATGGTGGCTGACAAAATCAGAGTGATGAGGGTAGTGGCCAGGGAGAGCGCTGAAAATTGGAAAAACCTTTCAGTCCCGCACACCCGACCCCAACTCACACTCTGCAAACTGAATATTATACCCGGGAGCCAGCCTCTTTTCACATAAAGTTGGTGAGAGTGGTTTGTGGAATGCCTTCGGAAGATTGATGGTGTCTAATTCAGTGTTTCCGGAAATGAAGATCGGAAAGTCCGGATGTCCAATGACCTTCACCTCCTTATCCCAGTTGACAAATCCACGCATATCACGGAGTTCCTTGTTGTTCAGGATGACAACTCCAGGACGGATACCGTCGGATTGGATCACTTTTAGTTTTGGCATGTAGGGCATTGTACGGGTTTGCGAGTTGATTAGGTTGATGCTTCCGTTGATCCTTCGCTGGAAAAAAAGAATTACTTCGGAGGGGATTGAACTCGGGGGTATGTTGACAGAGAACAAGATCGATACCGGCTGCGCCACGCGGAGAAGCAAGCGTTTCCCCTACACAAAATTTCACTTTTTCACTGGGCTCATATCATTCCGTTGATTTTGATCAAAAGGCAATAAATGGAGATCGATCCCTACCAATTTCGAAAAATCCGCATTGTCCAAATCGATAACCCTCAAATTCAAATCCCCATGAAAAACTTCACACCATTCTGGCCATTGGAGCTTGAACGCTCCCTCCTTCATGCTCAAATCTTTCGCATTACAATCCGCATATTCTTCTGTAAAGTCAGAAAAAATCAATTTTCATTCTCTAAATATTGTACTACCAGTCTCGCAAGAATTAGTTGTCATCATCTGAACATGATGAAACAGAAAGATTGCTAGAGGGAACAGCTGACAATTCTGACTGAAAATCTGAAAAAAAAAATGAAAACTTGAATTTTTGAACTGATAAAACATACCATTCGAATTGTTGGCGTCTCTTTGAGGAATGAATTATTTTTTGAATTTGCCGCGCGCGTGGAAAAAGTGACACGTGGAAACTTTTGCAGTCCGACGACCCCTGGAATTTCCACGTGGCGCCATTTGGAATTGTTTTCCGTTTTTTTCAAATTCATTGGCGTCATTCATTTTTCGCTCTTCCACTGGAAAACAAGATGGATAAAGATCTTACAAATCAACCCAGTGAGTTTCAATTCTGTGAAAAAAAAGTAAAAATGAATTTTTCAGAGAATTTTCCATTGGGATATTCTTCGTTTTACGTGGATTTTCCGATCGAAAAGAGTAATCTCTGGTATAACATGTGGTTTCGGACGATTCACAATATTGATTGGTGAGTTGGAATTGATTGCGATTTCTGTTTTATGAGCGCCTTAGAAAGCGCCTCACATTTTGGTATAGGTGGCTCAGTCGGTAGTGCATGCGGTATCAAACTAGTGTGACTCGCAATTTCAATCCCCCTGGTGGCTTTTCTTTTTTTTTTTTCTTCAACTACATGACTAGAATGCGTTGGGGACCTGCGGTGCAATAGAGAATCAGAAAGGCCGACACGTCTTCATTTAATTATTTAATTTTTCTCATTTTTAAAATGTGTCTTGAGGCGTGAACCCAGTTATTTCAGAAATCGGCTGAATTATTATCATTTTTGAAACCAGCGTGAAAATTCCATCCGAACCCATGTTGTCCGGTTCCAAATGGAGATCTATGAACGATTTTAGTTTCATTTTTTGCCCAGTTTTTCACTAAATTCCAGTTTTTTCGTTGACCTGGAAAATTTTTGAACTAAATGGTTTCTGATTCTTTTTCCTTCTCATAGAGTACCATCAGGGCTACAACCCCATATGTTTTTGAAGACCGAATTCGGTTCCCGAGGTCAGTTATGAGCAGGAAACTGTCGTCCTATAACCAAAATTAGAGCACATTTTTATGGCTCACAAGTGGCAGAGTGGTCCGATTGACTCGGGTTATGGCTCATTCGATAGAGCTCATTGAGTCACATATAGCCCAAAAATTTGAGACAAATTCTTCCAAAACTGTGTCAACACCACTCAAAAGCAAAAATAAATTTTCAAATTTCAGGCCAAAATTTTTTTTGACATTTTGGCACTTTTGACATTCCTCGCTATAAGTCGGCTCAAAGTGGTCGGATCATCACCCCGAAAAGTTTCCCACAAAGTCAATACGGTTTTGCATGTGCCCTAACAATTTCACAACACTCACTTAAAAATGCGGCTCACACGACACACGCAAAGTTGAAAAATGAGCGATTTTCGACGTAATTTTTTTGACATTTTTGGGCAAATTTTATGCAACATTGGATAATTAGCATTTAAGGGAGAAATTAGAAAAGTGAAAAATTCGCATGTTTCCAGGAAATTCCAAGTGGATTCCACGAAATCCGACGAAACCGACCAGATCATCTGCACTATTCTTCAACAAAACCAACCCGATCCATTGCATACCATCGAATTGGAAGCGTGTGTTGTCGTGGAGAATCGAGACAATTCGGATTTCAATGTGAAAACTCAAGGGATCTATGAATTCAGTGGAACTGACAAAAAGGAAATGAAACTGGAGATTCCGGGATTCGAGAAAATGATGGATTGGAAGAATGGATATTTCAATGATAAGGCCGAGAAGAAGACGTTGAGATTTCGGTTGATGACGGTGGTGAAGTCGGTGAAATTGTGTGATTCTGTGGAGTATTTTGACTTTTATCGCTTTGATCCAACTATTCATGATGTGGAGGTTAATGTGTTGGGACACACTTTGTTCTTGTCAAAGAAGGTTAGGGGAATTCAGGACACTCTATGTTTGGAGCAGCATATCTCGGTTGTCTTTGAAGCTATCAAAAAGTAATTAACTAGTAAAACATTCAAAATAATTTGTTTAACATTTCTTTAGTTGATCACTTTTTGATAGCTTCAACGACAACCGAGATATGCAGCTCTAAACATACAGTAAGCCTACACGACGGTATGGAAAGAGTTGAAGTTGCCGACTCCAGTTCCCTTTCCAAGCTAATTGTTGAAACCGTACTGAAACGGCGCAATTAACTGAACTTGAAAAATATTTCCAGCTGATCGCTCTCCAATCCACCTACCTTGCCAACCTCCTTGAATCCCAAAACATTTCTGCATCGGATCTCCCGAGCAACGCCTCCTTTGACACTTTCTTTGACTTCCTTCAAGTTCTTCATGGAGTGGATCTGTCTATGGATTGTAAGTCTCTTCAATCCTCTTCAATATCCTAACCACTCTCATTCCAGCCAATGGTCTCAAACCATTCCTGCGCTTGGCTTACCATTTGAAAGTGCCACGTATCACAGAGTACTGTAAGAAGCAAATGGTCAAAGGGATTCGTGGGATGTCCACCAATGAAATCATCGATGTAGCTGAAAGTTGGAGCTACTGGGATGTTGTGGTAGGGAATTCTAAACGCATTGAAGTCTTCCAAATTTTATTTTTTAGCCACGTAAACTCCACGAGGCAAGCTGTTTGAAGCAGTTGAAGGAGCAAAGTTGGGATTTGGACAAACTTCCGGACAGTGTCATTGAGATGATTACTCGTAGAATTTTCGAACTGAACTGTTAATTTATTGTGTTGCCCCGGTCATTCTTTTCTCTGTCATTTCCAAATAAAATTCCGTGGATCTATCATTTCGTTTTGAAAATGAATACCTTTTCAACAATAATTCTTTTTGCAATCACTGTTCTTGTGTCATCTGAGGAGATTCCTGAGGATCTTGGATGCAAAAAGGAGATTCTGAAATTGGATGATTGTGTCAGTGATCATCAAGTTAGTTTGTCCTTTATTCTGGAGATTATCTCCTGAATTTCAGACCTACATCACGAAAACCTTATCAAAAGTGAATGGAAGTGAAATTTTGAATCCGGAATTCATGAAGACCTTTCTCAACTTCACCACCCAACTAGCCACCTGCATTGGATTGGATAATAAATGTGATAATTCTAGACATTACAAATACTTTTCCGATGCATTGACCTTCCTGGGAAACACCGTCTATGATTCAGAAGTGTTTGATTGTGTGCAGAACGTTGGTCGAATTTTTTTTAAACTTCATAATTTTAGAATTTTCAGATTTCCGGACCAATCAACACGTGCATTCCAAACAATCACAGACTAGTATCGAATGTCAAAAAGTCTCATAATAAGAATTTCATTAGATGTGTCTACCGTGAACTGGCGACAGTGCCAACATGCAAAATTCCGAGAGTTTCTAAAAAGATGTGCAGTGCTGCACAGACTCTTCGTCACATCATCAAAAACTACTTGTCTTTCAAATCGGATAGCATGGAAGTGAAGGTTTTCAATCCGGACAAACTTGATAAGTGCACATCTTGATGGTTTTGAAAAATAAAAATTTCAGTTTCACGGAGTTTATGAATTTTTGTGGTATTAAAATTTGGTAATGGACGTTGTTTCTGTGGCCTTTCTGCGGTTCTTCGGTGGTTTTCTACGTTTCCTCCGGGTTTTTCTCTGTATTTTCCCCTCGTTTGCAATTTTCTGACCTTCGCTGGAACCTGAGAATGTGGGAATTTTTATCTGAAAATCCACGATCCATTCAAGATTAGGGGTGCGGTCAGATTTCCAGGGTCCAGTGAGAGCTAGGAGGTCTTCGGATGGAGAAAAGGAATCAATTTGGCCTGCCATTCAATTACAGGTTTTCTCGAATTTTTTGATTGTCTAATTCATTTTACCCATTTTATGAGTTTTGTAGTTTGAAGTTTGATATCCCCACTGCCTCCTGATTTTCTCCCCTATAAAATTTAAAATTTCTCATTCTGTTCAGTGAAAATAATTGCAAAAAACAACTGTGAAATCTCAAAACACACGAATTTTGCAGAACAGAAAAAATCGAAAAACAAAAAAACTCCAGTTTTTACTTCCGGATATATTTTCCGAGATTTATATATATATAGTTGCTTAACGATAGATTTTTAAATTTTTCCCGCAATTTTCAGTTCCAGAATATCGTTTTATTTTCAAGACTCTTATTCTTACTTATTTTTGATTCGTCTATAATTTTACACCATCCTCAAAATGAATCGAATCATCCAATACGGAAGTGTACAAGCCATTCCATTTTTCAACTGCTCCCATAAAACTTTAGATGAATGGGAGCTCACTGGAGTCAGACGACCACTCCTAGGATGGTCGGTTCTCATTTTCGGAATTTTCGTGGAGATCCTCTATATTCCAATTCTGTATATCATTGTCAAAACTGGCCTCATCAGAAATCCATGTTACAAAATTATCATGTTTCTGGCAGTGGTAGATATGAATGCAACAGTGTGTAGTTGTCTGATAACTGGACCATTTTTCATTATCGGAAACGTTTTTTGTATGTATCCAACTGTTACATACGTGGCTGGAGGGTATGCAATGAGTGAGTTTTTTAACGTAAATGTGAATAGAATAGCTGAAATTATCTTCCAATTATCAGCAGTTTGAAACAGGAAACATTTTTTCCAGCCACCTGGGCGATGGCCTGTATGGCTACAATATTCCTATTCATCAATCGAATTGTTAGCATTGGACTCCGAAAACGAACAGATTTCATTGAAAAGAAACTCGCCTACTTTTCAATTCTCATCGTTTTGATCTATGGATTCTACATGATAATGTTTGTCCCTCCTATTCTATTCAATTCAAATGTGATGGCATATATTCCGGAGACATTATCAGAGGAGGTGACTGCTGAGGCAGCGGCAATGTATAAAAACTGGCCTCATGAGTTCAATAATTGGGGGTTCACTGGGTGTATGTTCGTGTTGTTCACTTTGTATTGTGGAATGGTGAAGAAGTTGGAAGGAGGACAGAAGTCAAAGGCGTCTAGAGCTGTAAGTTCAACAAGATATGATGCTATAAACCAAAGCGATTGCATTAAACACCTGCATTAAAGTTTTGATGATGAACTATAGGGAAAATAAACATTTTGAAACTAAAATTTAGATTTTCATCCAATGCTCCATAATCTGTTTCTTCAATACCTGTGTTGCTATCATCTATGTATCCCTTGCATTCATGACTCCACCCCAGTGGATCCTCATTTTTTGTCAATTGTGCTGGTCGGTCAATCATGCTTGTCCTGCTTTCATCTATGTTACAATGAATGACACCATTCGACGGGAATTCTCGCGAACGGCCTTCAGAGTCAAAATGACTAAGGTACTGTTTAAGAACTGACAAATTGATAAGGTTTCCTTACAAGTTTCAGAGAAGGGAAGACGTCACTGTTAGTACAGTAGCAAAGAAGATGTCAACGCATTCAATAAGGAAATCGTCATTGATGGTTATTTGAGAAGCTATCTAATTATAAATCAATAATCCCTCCCGACTACTGAAAATGAAATTCAAATTATCTTATGTCATTGTTTCAAAACAGTAATAAAACTTAGTGGCGATTTATGTTCTTTCTTTACTGAGATTATTGAAACGTGTCTTCGATCAAAACAAAAATTAATTTTAGGAAACCGTAATATTTTCTCAAAAAAATACATACTTCCTCAACTGTGAGTCTGAAACATACATCTGATCTCCCAATACAACACATAAGCTCAACCTGGGTTCCACATTCTCTTCTGCAGTTTCAAATTCTTCGGTTTCATCGGCTTCAGATAGATTTCGTTTTCATCATGTTCTCAATTATTCATAAATATATTGATATCTTCTCGAAATTTCATTTGAAACAGTCTCATCATCCTTACGTTGTTCTCCCAACTCCAGTACACTCGAGAAGATAAACATCTGGCTCTACAGCCCAACAATCTGGTATACTCTTGATTTATATGACATGAGGTATACTCTAACAATAGAATCTGCAACTGATCCGTCTGATCGTCTGTCATGTATTCGAACGTGGAGTATACTTCACTGCCTGTTTTCCTGAAGATATTCCATCCTTTCGAATGACGAAACCAGTTTTCAGAATTTTCAGAGTTGTATGGAAGGTTTCAGACATTTCAAATCTTGCTGATGTGTCATCCTTGTGGTTTCTGCGGCAGACAAACATATTACTTTCTGTTCCATGACGCTTGTAAATAAAAACATAGTGAACCTGTAACTTTTAGGGGGTGCACGAAATATGGTTGGGGTATTGATTTGAAATTGGAGAAAAGGGCAGACGGAAACAGGACAAAGACACAGCAAATGTAGAATGACTGATTCTCGAATGAAAAACCAAGGTGTCTGTCACCATAGAGTCAACCCTGTTCCTATCGATCACACTCTTTAGGATTAGTGGAATGGGGGGTCCACACAGACACAGAACACTCTCATTCATCGTATTCTCTACACCATGTCCTCTTCAAGAATCATCCATGCTACTAAGGGAGATGTCATCAAAATGACTTCTTCCCTTGGAGATTCGTTGAGAGACAGACGTCTCAATTGGCCATCAACAGCCATTTTTAAGACTATTTCTAATAATATTGACGGAGAAGGTCTTGCACAATCCGTGAAGCAGTCGATCAAGTTAGGATTGGAGCAGAAGAATCACGTAAGTTTTTTTGAATTTCATTTCCAAACTTAACCATTTTTATTTTCAGATCTGTTGCTCGTGCACTGGAGACTGTTCAACGAACGAAAAATGTGAATGCCTTAAAATGGCTCAATTGATGGAGAAGACCCTTGGAGGAGAAAAGATTGTCCGTGGTCAGCCCATCCACAATCCACCGTCTGATGAGAAGACCATCTACTGGGAGAAACCCCGATTCGTATGTGGTCCACGGTGCTCATGTAGGAAGGATTGCTCTCTGAATCCAATCCAGAGCATCGACAAGAATCAGCCAGAGAAGTTCGAAATTCTTCGGACAGACCAGAAAGGATTTTGCCTGTACGCCAAGTTTGATGCAGTTGCTGGCACTCCCATTGCCTCGTTCAATGGAGAAATGGTTGGACCTAGAGAGATCAAGAAGGATATGAATGTCTATCAGTATTCCCTTCAAGTCATTGCCAATGATGATCCATTCAGGAAAATTTTGAGCAAGTGCAAATCCATGGATCATGAGTACAAGGACCAATTGAAGAAGGCCTATCGCTCCTCGGTGTACATCAACCCACTGAAAATGGGCAACTTCGCCAGGATGACCAACCACAGCTGCGATCCGAACATGGAAGTTCTCAGGTAAGAATTCTATTTTTCTCTTTTCAATTTCTAACAATTTCTATTTCCAGAGTCTTCCAAGGAGGAGTTTCGCCGGCGGATCTTCGAGTCGTTTTCATCGCGACCAAAGCCATCAAAGCTGGAGATGAACTGACGTTCAACTACGGAGATGATTATGTTGGACAATACTTGGGCACCTGCCTATGCGACAAGTGCAAGGAGGAGAGAGGATCGAGGAAGCGGAAGATCGAAGACACCACCAGAGTTCTCCGGAGCCAAGCCAAGAGACAGTGCAATTAATTTTGATTCTTGTAACATTTTTACTTCTTGTAATCTGTACTTTTTTGTTAATAATTCTAACAATTAATGTAATATAATCTAAATTTTTACCAATAAAAAAGTAATAAAAATATGTGTCTTTCCTCATTAGAATTCAGTCGATATCTAGACACAATAAAACCTTTAATAGAGGTACAGTCAGTTATCAAAAACTGTTCAATTAATAAAATGTTCAGAATTAATTGATAAACATTGGTTTACTTAGCCACATTCTGATAACTCTGAAAATAACCGAGATAGGATTTTTCGACCATGTCATATACCTATATTATTATAGTTTCTGATAGTTGACCTTTTGTTGGAAGTAATCTTGACCGGGAAATGATGACTAATCAATACAAAAATAATATTTTAATTCATAAGAACATTGAGAAACAGTTTTTTCATAGGTTCAATTCTGTGATTCAACGAAGACGAGCAATTTGTCGTTCGGCATCAATCACCACGGTTACCTGGAAAATGTTGACATAGTAATGACAGCTACTTTCAGACAAAACGATTACTAAGTTTCTGAAACTGAAAAACAAAATTTCAATTTCTTGTCTGTTTCTTGAACCCATTATTGAAAGGAATTTTGAAACAAACTAATCCGAAACCATCATCCACACAAAATCAACATACCTTATCCGCCCATCCGGCCTCCTTGATAGTCATCTTTCCATCCGTTGGAACCTTTTCATATTTATATTTTCCCTTCTTCTCCGTACACGCTTTCCTTACATAAATATCAATTGTAGAAAGGGATTTCGAACCGGAAACTCTCAATAATTGAACGATAGCTGTGACTGCATCAGCCACAACAATGGCTTTCGGAAGGACGATCGTTTTCATGTTATTCTCATTCGTATAAAGATAACATTCAATGAGAAGTTCCGTCTCATTCGGACGTTTTTCGCATGGCAGAATGAACATTATCGATTGTTTTTGAGCGAGTTCATGGATACGATTGAATTGATTCGTGTGGCATGCCATCGATTGGATCTGGAAGTATTAGGGAAGAGGTTGAGGAGGAGTTCAAGTGGTATAGTCTGTATGGAAAATGGTATCTGAGTTGGTTCAGTACATGCTGAGGTTTTAGCCTAGGTAAAATCCTCGACAATACTATACGATGTCTCTGAAGCAGTCTTATTTTTCAATAGTTTGTTTCAATCCAAAATTATGCGAATTGGTGTAACTGTGCTGAATTTTTATTGGTCTGAGGGTATTTCTCAAAGTTTAAAATTTTTTGTTTGTTACTTCAGGTTGATGCTTAAGTATTCTGCTCCAACTAGATATAAAAGTCATGCCATTCAATCAAAAACGATCTCTCACCTCCCCTGTGACTAGATTCAGCTTTTTGTTTTCTTATTCGAGCAGTTTTATTGCGGAACAGTTCTAATACGAGGTAGTTTATCCATTAGTTTATAGAGGAAAACTAAGTCGGTCCCAACCTAGATAAAATTCTCCAGAAAACTATATGAATTTCTTGAAGCAGTAACTTCTCACTTTATTGCCTTGTTCTGATAAGATCTCGTGTGAATTACTCTAATTTATAGATTTTTTCTAGAAGTATATGTAGTTGTGTTGGATACAATGGTTCTAAATAGTGAAATAATGCTATATCGAGGTGTAAATATTTTATATTTCTCCTAACTAACAAGGGAGGTCCTTTTACAGTCCGTTTGAGAATTTTCTGAAAATTTGTGGGTCAACTCATCAAGCACGCTGAAAACGAATCTGAAATGCGTTTTTCCAATCTCTCCTAGTTTTGCCAAAATTAGTCCCGAAGACCATTTTCAGTACTATTTTAGCAAGAGAATCTCAATAATAATTTCACGTCAAAAATATTTTCCCAGTTTCGGTTCTTTTTTCTCTTGCTAAATTAGTACTGAAAGCGGTCCTCGGGACTAATTTTGGCAAAACTAGAAGAGTTTTGCGAAAACGGATTTCAGACTCGTTTTCAGCGTGCTTGATAGTGTTGACCCACAAATTTTCAGAAAATTCTCAACCGGACTTTGAAATGACCTCCCTTGTAAGGTCTTGATTGCCTCTTTCAACTAGATATGAAATTCACGTCATTCAAAAAAAATAATCATACGGCAAATCTCAAAGAACCTTCCTGTATGAAAAAAAACTCCTTACTTCAGACCACGACAACGTATTGGCGCATCTGCTGATCGCGCATCTCGGTGGGAACTCTACAAATTTCAATTCTTTTCTTACTGTATTCCTTGTCAAAACGAACTGTTCTCCAATGCAAACATGACTCTATTCAGAAGACAATCATAGCAAAGACGATGACGACAATGGGTCAGAACCATTCGGGCAATGTTCTCACACGCGTGTCCTTTCTTACGCGCTTCGCATCTGAAAAATAAGTGATTTCCAATACGACTCTGATTTCATAAATGCGTGTTATGAAACAGGGTTTCGACAAGAGAAAATTGAAGTATATTTTATTTATTTTTTATTTATTTATATTTATATTTATATTTATTTATTTATATTTATACTAACACTGGAAACACGGAACATTATGGAAAATAACGATTTCATGAAACACATTTTTTCTCTAGAACTTGGGATTCTGAAATTTCCCAAATGAACTTATGTTTTTACATCGCCGTGTATTATATTAATACCATGCAAATTAGTAACTTCCCTTGACACCCCCCTGAAACCGCATTCCTCTCTATCCCCTCCTTACTTCAACTTCTCTCTCATATCAATCTTGAAGAGTGTCGACGTGGCAGCTCCGAATGATATCTGTGATCCGTTGTTTCCCTCCATCTCATCCACAATCACATCAGTCGAACGAGTTCCTTCACAGAATCGAACTGGACACAGGATTCCTTGGTATACTGTCATGCACAGGTTACAAAACGTGTGATGGCAGCTCAACTCCTGGAAATGTTAGAGTAAGTTTGATATTATGATTGAACTAACATTTATCTTAGTGGTTTATTGAATTAAAAACAGTTTGAAACGGGGAAAGTTCGTCTAAAAACGATTCCGTTTTTCAGCTGAGCATTCACATTTTTCAAAAACTTTTTGAGAATTGAGGGTAACATCTGCCTTGTTTTCAATGTTTTTTTTCCAGTTTTTCAATGTTTTTTTTTTCCACAAAAAAATACAGTTTCTCTGTTCCAGTTTCAATTTTGTTTTCAAACACTTCACCGTTTCTTCCATTCCTCCATGTGTAACTAACCTGAACATCATCCTCATTGGTCTCCTCATTGCAAATCCGACATTTTGTCGTCGACATTGTTTTATTTCCCTTCTGTTCGGAAAATTGCCCTGTATTTTGTTTTGAAAAGGTTTTGAAATGAAGAGAAAGTGGCTATCAGATTGGAGAATCACGTATTTTTGCTTTTGTAATTGATAAGGAAATGTTGTCACGGTATAAATATTACATTTAGAATCTTTTAAACATTCATCTTATTTTGAAAAATTCACTGTTTAGACTGTCGGCGTGTAAATCTATTAACGTATTACTAAAGTCCGCCATTTTAGTATTTTTTTAATAACATTTTGAAACAGTACATATTTTGTTTTCATTTTTGAGAGCCTACCCACTTTTCTGATTATTGGTTTATTATCATGTCGAAATCTTAGATTCGGAAGTTTGATAGTAACTCGAGATTGCTTTCCTTGATGGAGTGAAACTTACAGTAAGAATGAATATTTTGAAAATCCTTTGGAATCTGATCCTGGTTCACTGTCATAACAACTAAAAATCAGAAATTATCAAACCACACTAGTTTTGTATTGCCATTAATAAAATCTTGAAACAGTACGTCACATAATTCGAAGCCTACTAACTTGTCTCCTTCCCAATCAATAAATCTAATGACCATGACTTTTGAGAGTAAATGCAAATTTTTTGAAATTGTTGTACTTAACCAAACAACATTATGCAACGCTGAAAGTCAAACAGTTCAAAAGCTATACAAAACACTAATTTTTTTTCAGGAATAATTAGGAAACTTTTGATAGAAAAATTTCAGTTTTCATAGCTTTGGTTTTGTTCATGGATCATATTAGTTACGTTACCACAAAATAAATTATTCATCACAAAAATCATTAATAAAAAACGAAAATCAAATTCTGGACGGCATTGTAGTAGTCTTCACACCAGCACTAGATGTTCCCTCCTCCACTTTAGTCGTTGAAACTCTGAATATCAACTTTTTGAATTCCCGCCGAATGGTGTCATTCATAGTAACATAGATCAACGCAGGACATCCATGGTTGATAGACCAACAGAGTTGTCCAAAAACTAGGATAGCAGGGGAAGGAGTGATGAAAGCAAGGACATTGTAGAAGATGGCAGTGCAGGAGTTGAAGAAGCAAATGATACAGCACTGGATGAAGATCTGGAGGAATTTGTTTCTGTTTCAAAGTGTTGATAATATATTGTTTTGAAATCAATCGAATATTCAACCGAAATTTTCTCAATGTTTCTTACACTCACCGCCCTAGAAGCCTTTGAATTTTGTCCTCTTGCCAATTTATTCACCAAAGCACAATAGATAGTGAACAAGAAAACCATTGTGGTGATGAAAATCCAGTTGTTCCATGCTTGCGATGAGTTGCGATACTGGAAGAATTTTGCATAATGACATCAATATCTATTAGGTTTGCTCCGGTATAACTACATGGTGAAATTGTAAAAAAAATCTGTTGAGCAGGTAAATTGTATTTAAAGCGTTTTTAATGTGCATATTGAGTCCGACTAAGTTAGCTACCGAAATACCCCTCCTTGAAACCGTAACTCACATAATTCGATGCCTCCTCACTTGGCTCCTTCTCTGATAATGGATCTGATGGCCATGCCATAATCAATGAGTTAAAACAAGCCGGAGTGGTAAAGAAACTAATGTAGAACATGTACAAAACACATAAAACCATCGAGATATATGCCATCGGCTTTTCCAGAGCATCTGCATAATCCCTGAGTCCAATACTAACAATTCGATTGAGGAATAGGGAAAGAGTGATGGCACATGCACCACACCAGGTACAGAGAGCAATTCCTCCAATGATATAGATGAAAGTGGGATACACACAAAAGACGGCACCCTGGATGAGAAGAATTCCTGTTATGATGCAACTGCAGGCTGCAAAATTAGAAAGTTCTGACAGAAGAAAAAACCATTCCAATGTGTATAAATAGGGAGGGAATTCAAATTGAAGTGTTGAAACACTAGTTTTGTGAAGTTTCGATACTAATGTCATCTTACTGTAATTTCTGTAATTAAGAGCCCCAGTATGTTCAGAGCAGCGTATCTCAGCGGTCTTTGAAGCACCCGATGAATTCACCCGATGAATGCTATTTGGAGCAGGGATTATAACTGTACAACTTTGAAAATGTTTCCCTGTTTCATCTACATCATTAACACTCAAATAGTTTGACACCCAGATTGAATCAGTTCTTACCAGTTGCACACATATCAGTCACCGCCAACAACACAATAATCTTATAGCAGGTATGCCGAATGAGTTTAGTCTTGAAGATGATCCATATAATTGGAATATACAGTAATTCAATAAAAACTCCGAAGATAGTAATTGGATACCCAAGCCATGGACGTTGCACACCATTATCCCACCACTCGGCGGTAGGCTTCCAGGAGCAGTTGTAATAGGGGATAGCGTCCGTGCTACCGTACTGGATCAAGCGGTTCATGGCTGGAAAATTCTATGTGACGCTGTAACTGCGAGAGCGTTCGCGGAGAAGGATATAGATGAAATGAAACAGGTAATGAAAATAAAGGGGAAACTGTCACAACAGAGATGAACGCGTACTGAGAGATGAGAAATCGAAAGCAATAAACAGCCACAATGAAGCATCAGTT
The DNA here is from genome assembly GCA_000143925.2 of Caenorhabditis brenneri. Taxonomy (NCBI): domain Eukaryota; kingdom Metazoa; phylum Nematoda; class Chromadorea; order Rhabditida; family Rhabditidae; genus Caenorhabditis; species Caenorhabditis brenneri. The sequence goes on from GL379869.1 coordinate 152,401, forward strand.
CATTTCAATTTAATCAGAAAAAAACAGTTCAACGCTAAGGATCTTCACTTTTATAGCAACACTGAGACCTGGGGAAGCTCAGTTTTAGAAGAAAGACAATCCCGGGTTCGAATCAAATAACTTCAAGATAACTGTTGTATTGGATTTCAAGTAAAACTAAAAAAAAATTTGCTTCTTCACTAACTCCTTAAATGAATTACTGAACACTGTAAGACCACTTCTTCTTGGAGACTTCTATTAGTTACAATAAACCCTACCTAGCTCCTCTTTTATATAACAAAGCCCGCCTCCTTACGTCACGTATTTACCCAAGATTAGGTTATCTCTTCAAGAAGAATTGTAAGAAAATTAGTTAGGATTAGGTTCAAAGAGATTAGGGAAGAAAAGAATAGAAAAAAGGTTAGGGATTTAGGGTAAGGAAATGTGGACTCAAGCACGTTTTTTATATTTTTGATCGGAGATAGGGCAGATCAGAAAACCATAAGGGGGAGAGAGGTGTGCACAATCTATTTGGAGGTAGGAGAAAATAAGAAAAGTCATGTCGAATTAAACGGTAGGAGTTGTATTTCAAGGCCAGTAGTTTTTATTTTCAGAGTCCTCATTGAAGGACAAACGGGTCAAATGCAGTTCTTTACACGATGTAACCACCACCAAAAATTTTTCATAACTACTTATCGAAACAGGAAAGTTTTGCAATTTCTTCAGAACTATTCCTATCATAGGATTCCTATGTCAAAAACTTTTTATTGATGCTCATTATCCTTACCAATTAGGTCAATTTTCAGCAAAAATCGCTGTTTCACAATGTTTCTAACAATGCACATCTTTAAACACCTACGATCATTTTTCATTAAAGTAAATTTTTTCATTATTCATGATCAGGTCCATCAAACTATTCTTTGGATATAAATTCAGAAGTTCATGTTATGTACCTAATTCTTCTTGCAAGCAGGTCTGGGGGCTTAGGAATTAGGGACAAAACTGAAGGGTAACAATCTGAGCAAGAACTATGTATGAGAACATCAAGCACATATCTTCTGTTCTGATGACTATGAGGTTTATCAAGAACAGATCAGAAGAGAACGAGAAGGACGGCTTGCTTCTCAATAAAACTGAAAACAACAAGATGAGTGGAATTGAAGTCAAAATGCTGAGCTACAAGAATATTTCAAACTGTAAAAATTTGGAAAGCGAAACAGGAAAAACCGAATTTACACTGTTACGGAGAGTAGTTGAGCATGAGAATAAAAAAGAGATCTAATACTTGGTCACATAGGGTCATATCAAAATAATGTGAATAATGAGCTAATTTCTCATTAACTCTAATACTATTCGGATTAACCTTGGTTGACTTTGTATTCTATCGTTAAAGTACCTGGGCTATCCGAAATGATCATATTGGACTCAGTTTGATGGACCCTTTCTCAGTAACAAATTGGATAACCAAAAAACTTATGTTATCTGAAGTTCACAAAACACTTTTTTATTTATTTGAGGTCACTCAGCCCATGGTACCAATGCTAAAATTGTGTATTTGGTTTCCTATAAAGTTTTCAGTCATATTTCATGAATTTCTGTATTTCCAATGAAAATAACCTATTGTTCAATTTATTGTTCCACTATACTTCTTTTTCGTAAATCAACCGTTCAAAAAAGGACACATGATCTTTCTCGTAATAAATGAATTTTCAATAAACGTGCTATCACACAAAGCTGAACTGATATGAGTTAAGAAGTGATACAGATATTGTTCGATTGGAAGATGAAGTACGGAGAACCCACCAGAAACAGAATAAAATAAGCACAGAAAAAGTGTTTGAAAGATTAACAATTTTGATAACAAAGCAATCAATTCAAGTCAGTATTGCCACAGTTATTTTTGAAACTTTGAAAACTGATAACTTATAAAAAAATGTTTCAAGCACTGCTCCAATAACAGCATGAATTCAATAGTACTGGTTCAAATTCAATAGTACTGGTTCGGGTGCTACCCCGCATTAGAACTGGTAGCATTAGAACTGCCCCGTATCAGAACTTTCCGGATCAGAACCGGGCCATATTCAAGGTCCTAGTTGCGACTCGAGGCTGAATTTTCGTACAGAATTTGCCATTGTGGCTCTAAACATTTCCTCAAATTTTCGAGTTTCCAGATACTTCGGAAGTACCCGGTTCTAATCCGGCCAGTTCTAATACGGGTCAGTTCTGATGCGGCCAGTTCTAATGCGGGGTAGCACCGGTGCGCGCAGTGCCGTTGTTGTAATTTTCTAATATATGGGAAAAAATATCTTCAACCGTAAAATTTGTAAATTTTTACACGTGATCTAGAAGTCATTATCGTTTTCCGGAGTCTACATCGCAATATTAATTTTCAGTCTATGCACTTTATTACAAGTTTCAAAAGCATTATAATTGGGATTATAACTATCATTGACAATCCATGGATGTAATTTTGACTTCAATTTCACTAGAATTTCGCCCCCCCCCCCTCGCTTTTCCATACAATTTTTCTTCCAGACACCTCCCTATTTTCAGTTTATTCCATAGAGTCACTTACTACGTAACTCTATTTGACATCATCAGTTTGATGTGTCACAGGTTTTGTATTGGAACGGAAACGAGTATGAAATTGTTTTTTGAATGAAGAAAGCATTTATGTCAAAATTTTTTTGTAATGGAATGGCATGACAGGATACAGAAAGAGTGAAACCGTGATTCTCTATCTTCCAGGACATTTAGGTTCGTGAAGTTTTTTCCATTCGCTCTGGATTCAGGTCAAAATCACAATAAATATATTCTTGCAACTGGTTAACTTCAGTCAAAAAACAAAGAAGTCATTTGGTAGAGCGTCCACATTCTCGCAAACACCAAATCTCCAAAATTCAAAACATATTTGCAGTTCTTAGCCGCTGAAGCCGATGAGAAATCCGATCTGAAAACAATAACAGTTTCGCCTTCTCATCAAAAAGCCTACATCTGGAGAGCTCTGTTCGATGATAACGATTCCAATTTTTCCTGCTTTGTATATTATTTTTATAAATAAAGGTTTTGTTGTCTATGGATATAATTTCTATAGATCCGTAGCGAGGGATAGTAGCGAGGAATAATTATTATTCAATAACTTTGTTCGACCATGAGTTTTCAAGCAATTTTTTACTCCTTTCTTTCAAATTTTTTCGAATAATGGTTTTTTGTTTTTTATAAACATAATTTCTGATAGATCAGTAACTATCTGGAAAATTGGAAAAAAAGTATAATTTTTGTTGGTACGACGACTTCCTGCTAGACCAATTATTATTCAATAAGTTGGTTTCTTGTTGGGTATTTGAAACTGAGTTTGTTCTCGAGAAGTTGCTAGCACTGCCGAATCAAAAAAAAAAGAAGCTCGAGAAGAGGACATATTCAAAATTCTTCCTGTCTGACAAAACATAGAAATCGGGTATTTAACTAGGCATTCTTCACATGAAATTATGACGCCGCAAAGTTGAGGAGTAATGATCTTTGCATCTTTATGTATATCAGATCATGAGGAGCATTAACAAAGTTTAAGCTCACTACAAAAAAGTAAAAGATGAGAATTTTTAAAACTGGATATTATGTTTCATGTAGTCTAAGGCCGTTTTATCCGATAGCATAACAGTTCTACTTTGGATCTCTGTTCAAAAAAAAAATTCTTCCTAGTCAGTTCAGAATAAGAAGGCTCCGATCAAACTGGAACTTTGCCTGTCCCTGTTTGACCGTTTTCTCAAAACTCAGTATGCTATAGTTGTTAACTCTTCTTTTTTTCAAGTAGTCGAAACAGTGAAATTCGGAAATATTAACTCTCAGCTTATTTAGAGGTCAAGATGGAATGTCAGAGTCCCTACAACACATAAGATTCTTTTTCAATCTGTAGTTTATGTTACAAGTTTCAAAAACAGCATAATTAAAATTGCAACATTCACCGACAATGCGAGCGGGCCTACTATTATTACTCCACCATGGAATACTTTGGAAGAAATTACATAGGAGGATAGAAGGAGAGTGAAACAGGCAATTTCCTTACCTCCTAGATTGCAAAACTTCAAAGTTTGTTCCATAGGGTCTAAGTTTAGTTTTTGGACAGTGATGGGTTTTTTTCGCGTTTTTTAGTTAAATTCGCAAGAGGAAGCATTCACATTGAACACCTATTCTTTAGAAAACAACAATGTAAGATTTTTGCAGATCTTCACTGCCAAAAACTTGGTTCTCAACCTGAAAACAATACCCGTTTTGCTTTATCATCAGATTGCTTTCATCCAGATGGCTTGTTGTTCAACTACTTTTTCGGTTATTCCTTATTATTTATCTTAGATGAATAAGGTGTTTTTGTTAATTATGAACATAATTTCTATAGAACCATTCATTAAAAAAAAATAAATAACTGGAGAGAAAGGATCAGTATTCATACTGAACATTATATATTAGTGGGTTATTGCTGCAAAACCCGATGGAAAAGAAGCCAGTTTCTACAAGGTTAGATATTCGTATTTTTATTGGACAATATTGATCCGTGGAAAACAAGTTGATGTAATTGGAGACCTAGATTAAAAATTAACCATGAACTTTTCGTCGGAATTTATTTTCTCATAATTGAAACTGCCTTTATCGTCAGATACAATGAATTTTCTGCAATCTCTGCTGCTCTTAAACACTCTCTTTGTAGTCCAATCGATTCTTTTTATAATTTTATCAGTTACAGAAAACCACTTTCTTTACACACCATCAAACAAACGAGTTAGTAGATTTAAATGGACATATTATCCCCTATGGAGTATAATAAAATAAGAATACTTTGAGCGAAAACGTAACACCATAGTTACCCAGAAAACATATCTTTTCAGATACATACATTCAAAACAAGTTTTGTCTCATCAGTTTCTAGTTAGTTTTTGTTGATTGTCTCGTTTCACAATTGTTATACCTTGATGATGGGATTGATTTTGCAATTCTCTCAGTCTAATTTGAATTCCAAGGTGTTATAACAGATTGATATGAAAGAGTACTGAAGTAATGCAAGTCTCTCATTCAATTTTTAAGATGCTAGTAAAATCTCCATGTCGTTTCTGTTGCGTCTGAAATTAGTAAACGATTTTGAGATAAGTTTCAAGAATTTTGATTGATTCCGTGTTGTGATAATTTCTTTTGGAAGAAAAAATGTTTCACGATGTTGGCTTTATTAGGTTAATACGAGTTGTGTGTGATATAGAAGTTTCACGTATCAGATATTGAAAAAGGTGAATAAAAGACATAATCTGCGGAGATGATTGTAACTTTAAAACAGTCCTCCTTCGAGCAAGTTCCTAAGCTTGTGCTTATGTTATTGGGAAATTCGAAATAGTTTGAAATTTTTCAATTAACACGAATATTAGTTCCTTCAGTTCTTCGAATTCATCACTTCCATGAATTAGTGAAAAAAAGTCAATTTACTTCCTTTCACTCCCAATCAGACTGATATTGTTATATGACATCCACATTGGACGTACTCCTTGGAACTTTTTGTTCCGAGTTTCTCCGCATCCAACTTCTTTTTTTCACGTATTCAGAAAACTTATTTAGTTTTCACTTTTCATTTTATTGCAGTACCATTTCCAGTGTAGCCAACCCATCAACGCCAAATGGAACGCCTAATCCGATACGGTAGTGTGGATGCAATCCCCTATTACAACTGCAGTTGGAAGTCGTCTGAAGAATGGAATGAAATGGGATTGAAGCGACCAATATTGGGATGGTTTTTGGTTGTTTTTGGCGGCACTGTGGAGGTGAGTGTATTTTGGTGAGGTTTGGGGAATACTGTTTCAAGGGGGTGTTATAATTTTGTATAATTTTTTGACTATGATTTGATGACTAGTTTCTTTTAATGTTTTCGTGAATGTTACTGTGAATGAATCAAACGTTAGAGAGTGGAAGCATAGTTTTATCATCGTCGACAAATTTATGTTTCTGTTAAAACATCATTTTTTGAAGATCATCATAGGCATGAATTTCAAAAGACAATGTTTATACGGCTATCGGTTTCTCGATGTTTTTATAAGGAATAGTTTATTACAGTGTTCAATTACAGTTAAAATCTAGCCTGGCCTGGCCAGGCCCGCGACAAGTCTAAAAATCTTAAATGATTTTAGGAGTCAAATATTGGCGATTCATGAACAAACTTGATCTTAATCACTTTGTTAGTTTGTTAGAAGAGTTTTATGAAGGAGTATGTTGAGAAACAATTTCAAGCGGGGTTGTGGTCTTCCGAAAAATTAGACGTTCAACTTCAGTTATTTACCAGTTTTCCGCTAAAATCTATTTTCACAAACCATCACAATTTCACGTTGGTTTTGAAATAGTGATTATTTTTCAAAGTCCAAGTTTCCTTGAAACTCCAATAAGTTATGTGTTATATGCAAGGGCCCCTATAACAGAGGTTCACCAGTAGTGAATCTTCAGAGCATCATATCTCTGTTGCTCTTGAAAACTTCAATAAATGGTCAACTAGAGAAACGCTTAACAATACATGTTAAACATTTTTTTGGTTAGCAACTTTTTCATAGCTTTCGGGAACAGGTTGCTCAGAATATGTAGTGTACTTCTATCACAGATTATACGATCGGTGAACAATTTCAGTGACAGCAATTCATTCAATTTTCGAAAACTAATGCATTCTGAATAAAAAATTCAAAGTTTCAAAAAAAGCATTTTGCTCAGCTATCTGTAGAAGTAATCGGTAATCAACAATCTCTACCAGTAACGAAAAGTTTGTGTTTCAACTAGCCAATAAGCCGGAAGTAACTGAACCTTAAACATTAATTTTTTTTGCTTTTATGTCAAAATCACTGCAATCCTAACCATTATTCAGATCCTTTATCTCCCTATCCTCTACATCATCTTCAAAACCAAATTGGTCCGTTATGCCTGTTACAAGCTCATTGTGTTTCTTGCAATCACTGATATGAGTGCTACAGGTAATTGTTTTCTTCAGTTTTAACGTTTTTTTACTCGTTTTAATTTTATCAATCTGACAATTTTAACTGTTTTATTTCTCGTTATTCCAGTATGCAGCTCAATCATCAGTGGTGTCCTCTACATCCAGGGTGCAGTTTTCTGCACTTACCCCACTTTTGAATACATTTCGGGAGGATTTGCAATTAGTAAGAAATTCAATCCAACGTCATCATATCTTCTATACTTCTAGATACGTGGTGCATGGCATGTGCCATCAACATCTCATTGTTCGCCAATCGTGTATGTAGTATTGCGTTTCAAGAGTATGTCGACGTCATCGAGGGAAAGATGGCGTGGATTAGCATGGTGTTTTCGGGAATATATGGAGGTTACATTCTGATGTTTACACCGGTGATTTGTTTCAATTCGGTGGCCATGGCATGGATTCCAGAGCCATTATCGGAAAGGGAACAGAGTCCGGAGGCGGAGGATATGGTGAGGGGGAATATCAAGCATCAAAACAGACATACTAACTGTATGAAAAGTGAATAAAGAACTAGAAACAGAGGAAAAAACTGCTTGAAGAGTAACAATTCCTATCTGCCCTGACCTAATTTTAATAATACACGATCGGGATTGAGATGGTAGAAAAAACTGTTTCACAACCAGCATCTCTAGCTAGTATTCAATGAACTTCAATGCACATTCCTTTTGTTGCAGTACGACAATGAATGGCAATCATGGAACAACTATCTATTCGTCGCGATTATGACATGTCTCTACATCACTTATTGTGTTTTGGTCAAGAAGTTGGCTCATGGACAGAAATCGAAAAAATCCAGAGCCGTAGGTTTTTGCTCTTATGTAATGATAAAAATAATATTGTCCCAAGAGCAGAATCACAAATACTGCTGTACTTATGTCAGCACTAAGAAGCACGTTTTTTTTTTCAAAATTCTCAGTTTCCAAAAGTCTATACATTCAATTTTGGGAGAACAAATTCAGTGATCCTAGGTTGCTGATTGAGTTTATTTGAAGGAAGAGAGAACTGAGCTCGGAAGGTTACATGAAAGTTAATTCTGGAGGCGATACCGTAAATTTTTTGATGAAGATCCTCTCAGTACTAGATGTTCAGAATTTCATACTTCGGTTCTCTTTGAAAATTTCGAAAAGTGTCTAACTAGGCAAATGTTTATTAAAGGAGGGCGGAACTCAAAAAAATATTTTCTCTGACAATTTTACAGTAAATACCTCTGGTGGGTTTGAACCTAGGGGTCATCTCGCAGAACACCAAAAGCGTTACCGGCTGCGCTATGCGGCCCGGAAAGCGCGCCGACTCTGATTGCCTGTAAGCGTCGGGGCCTTTTTTAGTCTCATTACGAGTCTCAATACAACGAGAGTTCCCACCTCCTTTAATGCAGTTTAAACATTTTGCCAGTTGAGAGCATTCTGATAGCTCCGAACACAATTGAAATATGTACAGAGTACTGACAAAGGAGTGGTTTTGTCAAGTGGGTTAGGAATTTTCTATAAGAGCCAGGAAATCTTAATCTGAATATCTGGATCGTCCCCTTGTTTGTTATTGAGTGGCTATTTCATATTAAGATTACTAGACTCTCAGGCTCCAGTGAGGGCTGGAAATTTCAGAATCCACTCACAGGAGCATCTACTGTTAGACCAGCAATCTATTAGAAAATTCCTAACCCATGTGAAAAAACATTACTTATGAATGGCCTCTATTACAGGATTTGATATAAAAGTAGTTTCTTCCACGAAACTAAATTTTTCTAGTGTTTCGAAACTCTAGTTTATAATGTTTGTATAAGAGGAGTACAATAGATCGATTGCGTCAGTATATTCCGTCCAAATCATTTTTCCAGATCTTCATCCAATGCGCCGTCGTATGCTTCTTCAACACAGTCACTGCTCTCGTCTACAATGCTCTCTCCCTAATGACCCCTGCTCCCTGGATTGTCCTCCTTGGTCAACTGTGCTGGTCCATCAATCATGGGTGTCCTGCTATCATTTATTTGACAATGAATGACACAATTCGGAATAGTTTTTTACGGTTTTTCTGTGGACACAAAGTTGCGGTGGGTTTTTCTTTTCTCACTTATGTAGACAAATATATTCCTTTTAGAAGGTTGGACACACCAGCAGCTCTCATGTGATTTAACTGATTTTGAATGAAGTATATTTATTTTTGAACTTTTCAATACTTCAAAAATCGGAGTAATATAGGCTCAATGAGTAGACATATGAGTAACCGAAGCGGGATGGGTGCTGATTGATCCAATTCTTTTCTGACTTCCGAACAACATCTTCTTGAATTCCCTTTTCACGGTGACGTTCATTGAGACGTAGATCAATGCAGGGCACCCATGATTCACAGACCAACAGAATTGGCAGAGGAGGAGCATCCAGTAGTCAGGGGTGATGAGGGTGAGGGCATTGTAGACCAGGGCAATGACGGTGTTGAAGAAACAGATGATGCAGCATTGGATGAAGATCTGGAAATTTATGGAGGAGTTTGGTTCGATATTGTCGCTCGTAATGTAGCCCACAGATTAAAATATGTTCTATGGTGTTGTTGTAACAGTACTTCTTGTTGACACGAGAGAGAACGGTGTACCATAATTATCGGTTTCATTGATTTCATTTAACGTTGTTGTAACAGTAATATTTGATGCTGCTTCGAAATAGTGTTCAGGTTCTCAGACCTTGTAGGTACCTTGATTCTGCATAAACTGTGAAGAAAAGAATTCTCTATCAAATGGTATATAGTTCAAATAGGGTTGTACCAGAAAATGAGTACTAAAAAAGCTGAAAACCTGAAGCTATCTGTAATAATTAAAGTTTTCCTGCTTCCACGACCTTATATGAAATTTACACCAATTGATAGATAATTTTTTCTGTTTAATCTCGTATATTCACATCCATAGTTTTTGTGGAATCAAGATTCCTACAAAGTCACAAAGTTTGAGTTCAGATTCGGTCTGTCGTTACAAATGACAATAATCTACCACAATCTTCAGTTTCAGTGATTTGATTTAACGTTGTTGCAACATTATTTTTGATAATATCAAAAAATGTCTGTGCCGTAGATAACCTCACTCACCGACTTAGCTGCTTTTGACTTCTGTCCCATTGAAATCTTCTGAATCATTCCCAAATACAAAGAAAACAAGACGACCATCCCTGTCACAAAAATCCAATTGTTCCATGCCTGAACAGTGTTCCTATAGTAGTCCGCTGCCTCCTCAGAAGGCTTCTGCTCGGACAAAGGGTCTGGGAGCCAGATCAACCATTCAGAGTTGAAACAGACCACAGGAGTAAAGAAGAGAACGTAGAATCCATAAAAGATACAGAGACAAATGCAAACATAAGCCAGTTTCTTTTCGATGGAGTCACGAAGACCGTGGAAGGCAACAGAGATGACACGATTGAGGAAGAGAGAAGTAGTGACTGAACAGGACATGCACCATGTGGCAATCGCAAAGCCTCCTAAAATTTTTGTTTGGTTTTACTGTTTTGAAGAACTGGGAAATTTGGGGAGTTTTGCAAAGGAGGTTGATCCATTGAGCTTTAGTCTTATTATGGAGAAAATATACTGAATTGCTGCTACACATACAGAGTAAATTTGCACAATTTTTTGAAAGATCACTTGTGCGTGAATTAAACGACAGTGAAAGTATTGATACAACTCCAGATCATATTAAAGTTTTGTCAAGTAAAAGTTTTAAAACAACCCAATCTGATTTTTGTAAGAATCAGTCGGTGAGCTGTGAGAGGCCAGAAATAAGCCGGAAATAAGCCGTTATTTAGCCGGGATATAAGCCGATAATTGAGTGAAATCATTTTAATACCACTTTTCCTGTTTCTAGCTTAGGATATTTTTCTCCAAAAATTTTTGCTACATTATTTGAGTTCGTGCCTGTGTTTTGATAACCTTATCAACATCTACAGTTTCAAATACCTCATAAGTCATCTTGAAAAATTACTAATTATTTTTTTTTGGTTTCTTTTTTTAAACTCACCTGCAATATAAGTGAATGTTGGATAGACACAAAACACTGATCCAACAATCAGGAGAGGTCCAGTGATGAGACAACTGCATGCAGTAGCTGTCATATCAGTGAAGGCAAGAAGAACCATTATCTTGTAGCATGTCATTTTGATCAGTTTGGATTTGAAGATGATGATGTAGAGGATGGGAAGGTAGAGAATCTGGAAATTTTTCTGTTTCAGAAATATTTCAATTTGGAAGTGATTGGGATTTTTCAGTGATCGGTATAGGTATGGTGTTGAGTCAGAAAATAGGAAAAAAATGGAGAATATGTTCCAAACGTATTCAAGTTTCTCAAGCACAATTTTCAGATGTTCATAAAACAGAAAAATACCAGTCGGTGGGGCCGCCTAACGGCGGCTCACCTCCTTTCCTTCGTCGCTGCGCTCCTCAATGGCTCGCGGCTTCGCCGCTCGCTCCCCATTCCTAAAACTGATTCATCCCTTTTAAAATTTCAAATTTTTGGGTGGAGTGCTGAGATGCTGAGATGTTGAAAATGCTTCCATGAAACCAATTCTTTCTGAAGCGTTTGATTTCGGAACTTTTTTCCCTTTTTTTTCATGTTGCTTCAAAAAAGTTTCGTTTCCATGGAATTGCTTTCCGAAAAATTTCTGTTTCCGTTTCCGGCGAAAATTTTTTTTAGCTTTCCGTGCAACTCTGGCAGAGAAGAAACTTAAGCAAATTCAACGGAAAAGTATCTATTAAAAAATTATCTTTCGCAGTGTAAAATGTGGGGAAGAGGATATAGGATCCTCCTATGATAAAATAGGCAAACATTCTTTTTTTGGTCAGCCTTAGACCTTTCCTCATTTTTTTTTGTCTCGTTGGGCCCGTTCAATCTGCTGGGCCCTTTTTTTTTAGTCAAATTCTGCCTTTTAGGTTGTGTTATACTCACTTCTTTTTGGTTTGCTCACACTCACTTCGTTAAATTTGGTCTTAGTACGCCCATTTCAGCGTTTTTAGTCAAATTTCCAAATAATTTTGTAACAAAAAAAATATTGACCGCACCTGAAAACCGAACCCCATTTCAACGCTGTAAAGAATTGAGGGACTTACAAACAACAAACCAACAGAAGAAGTGTTTTAGAATAATGAGATAATGACGAAAATAATAATTCAATCTTTAAATGTGTAATGATTTCAACTATGACAGTTCACGTTGATAGCAGTGTTAATCCCTCCAAGCAATATTCCGTGAGCCCTATCTAAGCACAGGACTCCCCAGAGCTCTAAATGAAAAATGAAAAACAGGGGCATCATTATTGAATTGAGATCTTTCGATATGTGAAAACCCCGTGCAAATCGGACGAAAACTGAATGAGCTAGGCTCGATGAGGGACAGACAAACAACATACAGACAGAAAAGGTGTTTTAGAATAATAAGATTGATGGATACATTAGGTCTTTACTGTATTATGACACTGTTAAGCGACGAATAGGTAAATAACTTTTTTTGAGGAGGTGTTGCCAAAGTTAGCATTCTTATGAAGAACATTTAGAAAAATATTGCATCTAATTAATGACCACTGCAAAAATAGTTGTCATGAACCGATAGAAAATTTTTCCAGCACATTCAATTAACCATTACAACAACGCATCATCACAGCCGTTTCGGAACTCGACGAAACACATGAAAATATCGAAAAGTGTTACTGCATCAGGAAACTTATAATGGAATAAGTTTAAAAATGTGCTGGGTTCAGTACGATAGGTCCTTCACAATACACAAAATTATCAATTTCGGATATAGCAGCAATATATAGGAAATTTGCAGGAAGGAACAAGGAGCATTTTTTTAACTGATTGTTTTGGAAATGAAGCTTCAGTTTCACAAAACTCTCAGAGTTTAATTTTAATCGTAATGATAGCAAAAGTTGCAAATTAGAAAACTCGGATTGAATTTTCAAGGATTTTACAGTGAACAAGTTGTTTCCTAGCATGAATATTCAGTTAGAATTTTAAAAAACTGAATTGCAGATAACTATTAGGTAATTTGTCACAGATACTGAAAAGCTGTTGAAACTGTTCCTTTCACAACCTCTAAAAACCGTAAAAATTAATTCGCATTTTCTTCTCATTCTCCCGCAATCACAAATTTATACGAACTCCAAAATGAATAGTTTCGGAGAATATTTCGTTTTGAAATGCTAATAATTTGGTACTAAAAACTAAAATTAACAAATCTATGTTTTATATAAAAGTAACCAAGTGGTTATACAAAATTTTTTTTTCAAAACTTCAAGAAACAGTAAAAATCTCACTATTCCTAGTTAGAAGTTTTCATCGTTTCATGAAACTTATAAGTGTTTCGCAAAGTTTCACAAAGTTTTAGAACTCGACCAACTCACATAAAAATTTGGAAAAGTGTTACTGCATCAGGAAACTTATAATTAGCACATGAGTTAAGAAGTGTACTGTGCTTTGGACAATGGCTTTTCCACTGTTCACAAAACTTTTAACTTTGGATATCGCAGCTATTAAAAGCTGTTGAAGTCAGATGTTACATTCAAAACCTCCGATTCAATTTATAGGGAATTTCCAGGAATGAACAAGGATAATTTTCTGAAAGACTAATTGTTTTGGAAATCAAGTTTTTGTGCTACGGATATTATAGTGCTAGCATTAACAATTGCGAATCAAAACCCTCTAAATGAATTCGGGAAGTTCTAATGCGGGGTAGCACCCAAATTTATACTCAATCCAAATAAACGATTTTGGAAAATACTTCGTTTTAACATGCGGATATTTTGGTTATGAAAATTCAAATGCCCGCAGTTATAAGTGAAGTAAAACTGATAACATACAAATCATGTTTCAAAACCTCAACAAACAGTGAAAACCCCAATCATCCTAGTGCTGCTTTTCCATTATCCTCACCTCAATGAAAACGCCAAAAACCATGATTGGGTATCCCAGCCATGGTCGTTTCACACCAAGAGCCAGCCACTCGTTTTGGGACTTTACACTGCAGTTGTAATACGGGATAGCCTCCACACTTCCATGAATGATGAGACGATCCATCTGAAAATGAAAACTTGCAGTTTTAAGGGCTTATTATAAACGGTTCTACATCTTTACTTTTTAATGCCTTCTGTTCGTGTTTTCTAAAAGTATCAAAAATAAACACTGAAAAAATACAAGACTAACTTGGACTAGGGTACATACACTTTCTTATATAGGGAAAAATAGGTATGACGTGCTCTAACAAGCCCTCTTGTAAGCCCTCTTTTGTCCTTAGGAATTAGACCCATTTGAGAACAAAAAAAAACAGATTAGGTACATGAAAAGTAGGAAGTTTTTCTTTTATTTTTAAGGACATAGGATTAGAAGTCCAGTAGTTCAAATGCATTTTATGCTGATCTTATGGTAAGAAAAATATGGATGGATTTCTGTCTGTAAGGAGGGATTGATATTTATAGGAGTTTTTTTTTCTGCAATTTGGATACAAAACACGAAAATATGCAGTTATCTTCCTGGTTGTAGTTGATGTTTGTTGCTGTTCCATTGGTTTTTCTTTGGGAACAATGGTTTTCTAATGAACTGCATCGTATGTGAATAACGTGGTGTTGATGGAAATATAGGAAAAAAGAATAGAAGCTTTGATTTCTGTTTAAGTGATTCAGAATTCTAAGTATCTGGATTAACTAAACACTGAGAAAGGAATCAAAGTTAAGAATTGCCGTAAACAGGAATATTTTTGGAGACGGGCACTGCCCAACAGCAAAAAAATAATCAGATCATATCCACTACCTACGGTTGTTACCTGGCTTGGATTATCACTGAGAGATTCGGTCATTCTTGATGAAAATAGCGTCAAAAAAACAAACTATTGCAGTTTCAGCCATTTTATTTTGGTGCTAACTGGTTGTTAGGAACGATGGGTTTTGTTCATACTTTAACACTGTTCTTCTCAATTAGAAGTTTGAACTGTGTCTGTTAATAAAATCAAACAATGGATTTACTGCAAACTTTCAGAGCTTTCAATCAAAAATTCTGAAAACTGCTGTATTTGAACTGCAAACTACTTATTGTTTGATCACTTCAAAACACTCATTCCTGCTTCAAAATAGTATTGAAACCGAAATACATTTCATAAACTAGTCTCAGATCTATCTTCGTTCTTTCTGACAGTCTTGTTGATAATAACCACCCCGCGACATTTCGAAACCTCACGATGACGTTTCGGAACCGACAAAGGAGTAAAATAAGGCCACACCGAAAACCACTTCTACCCTAATCGAGTTGCAAAACGGCATGGAGCCAATGTAAAGCGAGAAACTTTAGTTCTTAGAAAATGTTGCAGTTTCAGCCATATTATTTCCGTTGAATTGAAATTGAAGAACGATGGATTTTTTATGCTATTTGCTTGCACTGTCTTTTCTAGATCACGATTTGAACTGCGATTACTCATAGGATAAAACAAAGTATTCACTGGGAGCCTTCGAGATTTTAGGCAAGAATTTCAGAGCGTCGGAATTTGAACAAAGAAGAAATGACAGTCAGAAGGCAGGAAAGATAGACCTTTCATTAACTTTGAAAGAAACTTATTTATGTTTCAAAATAGTATTAAAACCGAAATAGTATTTCATGAGTTGGTCTTGGTTTCGATGTCAATCTCTAGCATGGCTTTTTCCGGAACGTAAAAAATTCATTGAATGCAAATTAGCGCCGAAACACTCAATATACCTTGTTCCGGTCATGCTATTTCAATTGAATTTACTTTTAGGGGACGGTGCGAGTTGACCAAGCCAAGATACAGTCCTTTGATTTTTTTCAATATCTAACACAAAAATCTATGAAATCAATAAGAATCTCTTGTCTGAAATGATTCAAAATAGTATTGAAACCGAAGTTAAGGCTTGGGCTTGATCTGTTTTATACAATGTTTTTTATTCACGTCCTAACCCATAAATGTGATCTTCGGTCAATTACATATCCATTCATTCAGGATTCTGAAAAGAAAATTTTTTGATTTGTGCTGCGGAAAATATTTTAGGAAACATCAAACTAGACACTTTTCTGGGTCCTAAAATAGAAAACCTTATTCAATAGTCAATTATTATTTTACATTAACTGTAATTCTGGAAAAATCTTATTATATTTCTCAGCAGCTTCTGCCTTTGATTGACGGTCTGAAAGTTTGAAATTTGATATTGAAAAGAAGAAGCCCAATCGCACTAAATCCTGATAATTCAGCACCAGATGAGCAAGTTATAAAACAGTGAAAAAATCAGAAAGCGAGAAAATATGTACTGAGAAATGGAAAGAAACTGCAAAATGCGAATTCGACTAAAGTCTTTTTCTGTTTCAGAGAGCTATCAAATATCTCTTTTTTATTTTTCGATAGTGCTTCGTGTCCTCTCATTTTAAACTGAAACTTTCAAAAAGCTGCACAAACTTCCTTTAAAAAAGTCACATAATTTATTAAAGAAAAAAAAAGAAATGTTTTATCAAAAAAGACAAAAAATTAAATTAAATCACCAATAGTCATCATCACCCTGGGGAAGCTCTCTAGTTCCAAACAAAGGTGCTGGCTCTCGACAAAGAGCCGGATGGTGGAGCTCCTCCGAGTCTTTATCCAAACAGTACTTGCACGTCTCTTCCAATTTCCTGCACGGCCCCTTATTGTCGTTGTGGAGATAACCTAAACATCGAAGGCACCTTTTCCTTTCCACCAAGAATTTCCTTCGTTCTTCGACATCCATGACTTCAATACATCCATCAGCTGGATGTTCTCCACGACAAAAGATGCAAACGTTTTGGAGATCAGTGCATACATAGTCTTTTGGGTAGATCTTGCGATTGAGAGTCGAATGAAGAGTTGGAGATGGTGGGCGGCTCTGTGGTTGAGATGTTGGTGGTGACTCGGCGTACCAGTCATGGCTGCTGCCTGAAAACTTGAAACTGTAGAAGTTAATAATTCTGTTTCAGTCGAAATGTATTCAGCGGTAAAAAATTCGTTTTTGGTGATGCTTCCTTCAAAAAGCTTACAGATATTATTCTGATACTATGGAAACTTCACAAAAGCCCCTTATGCCATATTGGAGGTACGTACCACAATTTCTAATTTTTACAGTTTCCTCAAACTAGTTTAAAGGTTAGGTTTCTGCGAACAGTATTGACATAGAGTCTTTAGTGTTTTACTAAAAACCTCTACATTCTTCCGAAAACCGTACTGTTTTGACCACATTATGGAAAGTTAAAAAATAAACATTAGTGATAACGCTTTTGGAAATAAGTTGCTAACTATCCTGCGATTCTTTTTTAGTACAACTAATGTAAAAAAATTTTCTTGTTTCAATGAGTTTTAAATTGAACTATTAGAACCTTGTTCAACAATAAGCTGATGTACTTTAATGCATTCTAATCTGCTTTTAGAAATCGAAAAACCGCCTATCTCATTTTTGGCAGTCACTATAAATATAACTTAACTAGTTTATGAGAAAAGGTTTCCGTGAGCAGTAACCAAATATCAGGAATTCGCTGGGGAAACAACTTCGGAAATTACAAACGAACTGTTATTGTTTTTAGGAAGAAATTATATATTTGTTCAAAAACAATTTACTGTTTTGATCACCTCATAACCAGTTGAACAATGATCACGTATGATATTGTTCACATCTTCCTAGGCCCAGCCAGTAATGAATGTTCAGGACAGCATATCTCGTCTGTCTTCATAGTTGTCGAAACTTTTTCAATTAATATAACGTTTGAAATGTATTAATAAACATTTCATTAGTTGACCACTTTTAGAAATTTTTGAAAACCAACCGAGCTATACTGCTCTAAACATTCAGTACTGGGTGGGCCTGTACGGTACCTGTTAAAACAAAATTTTCGTGTTTCAACGATCTTGTTTCTATATCTAGGCTTGATGAAATTATTGAAACGTTCTTCAGGATTTACCCCTATTAGTAAATTAACTAGGCAGGTAAAACTTATTATATTTTTCGGTGATAGTGTCAGTTCTTCAATATTAACAGACTTAACATCGAACCTTCCCTCTCAACCCATTTCTTTGATAGAAGCTTACCTAAACCTGCATTCTCTAGTGTCTGCCTGCTCGCCACTTTATCAAAATGATGTTGCAAATGTTGTGTCGTTGATCTCCAGACCGGGCTTCTCCTCCGTCCCCATATCTCATCATTCCTTTGCGCTCTTCTTCTCAACATTCTCTCCATGTTTTCTTGCCTGAGCACTTGTCTAAGCTCCTCTGGCACTGTCGGTAATTCTCCAGAATCTTCAGGCTCATTCCTTGTGACTTTCGTGCCGAAGTAGTAGTTTCTGAGTTTTTTCTTAGTGAGATAAGAGTCACGCGTTGGCTTCCGTCGGCGTTTTCCCGGTGGATTGAACCAAAACGACAGTCCGTGGTATGGAACTTTTTCATTGGCACCTGATGGAGCTGGAGCTTGGTTTTCCTCATTCTCCTGATTCTCCTCTTGGTTCGAATCTTGACTGCTAGGGATTTCAGTTTTCTGCTCCTTATTCTCGATTTGAACTTCAGCTGGTTTAAGGATCACTGGTTGCTGCTCCAATGTCAGATTCTCCATTTGGAAGTTGACACGATAATCTTGAGGAGCAAAAATCGGAGCTTGAAGAGCATCGGATGCAATTACTTCAAAAGGTTCCGGTGACGAGGCTCGAGGCTCAGAGGACTGACGACGTGGGGGAGCATCACTCCAGCTGGATGTTCGAGATCTGGTTGGAGTTGCTGGTCGAAAATGGGCACCGTTATCATAAGCTCCGTTTTGTTGCCGGTAGGAGGGGAAGTGGTAATCGTTTGGTGGTGGAGATCTTCTGGAAAAATTGAATTTCAGAATAGAACTTTTGGGGCACTGGAAGTATGCCTAGCTTCCAGTTGACCGTGGCCGACATCGCTATGAATTACTTACCGGTAACTCGAAGATCTTCCCCAACGATCTCTTCCATTTTCTTCTCTGTATCCATGATGCTCTCTTTCCTCGTGTCGTCCTCTCGACCCATTTACAGCATGACGATCTTGATGAGAATCTCTAAAAGAAAGGAACATTCGGTTTTTTTTATACTGATCCAGTCCATTCTTCCAAAATTTACCCATTATTTTGGTGATGACGTTGTCTATCCTGTGCGGTTGGGTTTCTGTTCAACATCTCCAGAAGGCCACGATAAGGAGATGGAGATACGCTTTCTCGACGACGATGCTCACTTTCTCCACGACGATGCTCATTTTCTGGACTGGGTGATCGGAAGGAGAAGTCATATTGCCGACCATTCTCACCACGTGACTGATAACGGTTATCGTATCCGAAACTATATCTGGGTCTTTCATAATCCATATCATCTGGAGAGTATCTCCCTGGATTTCTAAAGTTTCTCGGGTTCTGATGATCGTAGCTTGGCGAACGAGAATAACGACGATCCGATCTTATCTGTGGTTCGAACGGACCGATTCCAGAATTATTGTTTCGTGGAGGAGATTGGTGATGTCTTCTGTAAAATTCTGAGCTTAGAATCATAATCTTTGACATAAAAATCGGTACCTTGGACTCGGTGATCTCCGGCTCGAGGTTGCCTGATTGCCACTACGATCATAGTATTGTGAAAAAAAATCCGGAGGAAACTGATGATTGTTGTTGTGGAAGATATGACAGGCATGGCATCGAATTGGGGAATGTTGTCGAGCAGGTGGGAACTGATTTCTGGGTGGTATGAACTGATTTCTGAAAAACCAACCAATTAGACAAAAAGTAGGAGAAAATTTGGAGCCATGAAAAAAAGGTTGATGAAGCAATATTTTTAAAAATTAGTGTGCGCAGCCCTAATCTGTTCTTACCTCGGAGGACTAGGAGATCTACTGTGGTATGCATATTGTCGTCCTCTATAATAATTGTCCCGCCTTCCAAAGGGATCACCAGCTCTGGGATCGTCGCCCCACGGATTAAACGAACTATGACGGCTACCGGACATTGTTGGAGTAATGTACCTGAAATAATAAGCCACTCAAAATATTCAATTAAGTGTCGAGGAGAGAATAGAGTGAAAGAAATAGAAGAGGTGAAACAGGAAAAAAAGGTGAAACATTCCTCAAAAGCCGATGTAGATGTCACCAATAAGAATCCGATTTTGTTAGGCTAGGTTTTTAGGAAATGGTTAACCAAAATCAATGCTATTGTTAGCATTAACCATGAATTCAAATAGTCATGAAACCGTAACTGGCAGATAGAAAAAAAACCAGGTAGGTCACATTCTGATACGGACTGCAGACGGCCAGAGGTTGAACGTTCAATGCTGACATGCTGGACAGAATTTTCTCGCAAGGGAATTATGAATACCGATTCACTGAAATTTTTTGGAGTCTCATGATATTGAGCTCTATATGAAACAGTGCTTTGATTCCATGAACATTTGAAAATCAGCAAAAGCTCCATTTCTCAAAACTGGACAGTATATTTGAAAACCAGCCTGCCCATGCGCCTCCGGCGCATTTGCAGTTTGGACTGTTCGCGGTTACGCCGCTCACTATAAATTACATGTTCACAAAATTTCAAATTTATTCACGTGAGCTTTGTTTTATCTATTTCTTTTTGCTCAATATTTTTTGCTCAAATTTGTGCGAGTTTGGCGCAGTGGGGAAAACACGTGAATATCGTTCAAAAGGTCCCAAGTTCAAGTTTTGCTCGTGAACTTCCTCTCTCTTCCCATTCTGCGGACATTGGGACAGATCTTCGGACAAACGGACACACTCCACGGGCGTTTTATATATAAAAATGATTGTTTTTTACCCTAAAACTGGAAAACTGGAGGAGGGAAGTGAAAAAAGGTATGAATATTCTTAAATGAATCGATTCAAAATATTGCTCTGAACAGAAAATACTTTTGAGATCATGTGCGAAAATCCCTTTGAAGCAAGATACAGGTGCTCAAAGTAATGGAAAACCTTCAACCCGTCCTGAAATTGATTATAATTTCTCTCTCAAGCCGGGAGAGTTTTTGCGTTGAAGAAACGTGAAATTTCAGGACGAGTAGAAGGTTTTTCATCACTTTGAGCACCTGTATTTTGCTTCAAGGTGATTTTCGGGCATGACCTTAAAAGAATTTTTTATTCCGAGCAACATTCTGAATCGACTCATAAAAAAATATTCTTACTTCTTTTTTCACTTCCCTCCCCCTTTAACAAAACGAGAAGTTCAAAAATGAACCTGAAGAAATCAAAAAATTTGGTTAATTCAAAAGAAGAGACCAAATTCCTAATAAAAGTGGTGATTCTGATTCTTTTTTGCAATTTTTTGAAAACGATAATTTTTTGTTCATTATAAACTTTTTTTTAAATAGAGGAATTAGGTCTTCAATCAACATTCTACTCTCCGAACGCCACATCAAAATGACCTCGAGCAAAATAAGAATGCCGAAACAGACACACACATTTTCTGCGGGCGGTGTTCAAATTCAAAAATCGCGCGCGCAAACGTTGCAAACACATTCCTTTTTTTCTTTCTCTCTCTCTTTTTCATTATGAATCATACACTTTCAAAATCTACAAACTGCTTTTAACTTTATCCTAAAACCCCCTGGAGTTTTCCTCAACTTCAAATTATCAAAAATCAATGATTAATCAGCTCAAAAGGGACAGGAAAGAGTATTCGAAACAAAACGACAACCAAATGTTTTTCGCATTTGAGAACATCAGCAGAAGGTGAAAGAGACACAGACATCTGGTCAACAAGAGAAAAGAGCATTGAAGTTGGAGAGTGTGGAGACTCTATAAGAGACGGCCGACGTGAATCAGAGGGGACGGGGAGAAATGAAGGTGGATGCAGCATGATACACAACGGGCTACTAGCAGAAAGAGAAGAGAACGTGTTCATTTTGTGTCCTTTTTGAAAGATGAAGAGATGACCGGTGTGTGCGCTCATGAAGGGTACCCCAGTCATTCTCGGCTAATTACACGGGTACGCACATTGGGATTACGCAAAAAGAATGGAAGGTTATAATTTCTATCCACTTAATGAGCCACCTGGAACCGAATCCTGATAGGTAACTGGTAATTGGGAAACCGGGTTATGCTTTTAGAAGTTTGTTTTAACTTTCAAAGAGCTATAAGAAAAAAATCAAAGATCCTGGTTGCAAAGTACTTAACAAAATGTCAATTTATTCAGGTGCTACATGAACTACTTGAAACTGAATTCAATAAAATAATTGGTGATTGTGAGGCAGTTTTTGTACAAAGTTTTCATTTTCCGCTTAATTTTATTATTCGAAAATCTATGAAAGAGAATCATCAAAGAATATGTTTTGCACCCACTAAATGAACAGCCCGAAACTGAATTTCGTTAGATGAGTGATGATTAGGAAACGAGTTATGGGAATTGTCCGGAATATGGAGTTTTTACTAGAGTTGTATTCAACCTGGTTTTATTAATGATCTCCTCAAAATAATGATATTTAACACATGCTGAAAACAGTAAACTTAGGGGAAAAATGATATCAACTAATGAACACCAAACCGACAATAGTTCATCATTTGGACACTTATTGATACTCCAGTTGACACATAATGTTCGCCGTAATGAAATCAATGTATACAGAATTGTTATGAGATGAATTTATATTTCAAAATGAAAATCGTGCGTCGATATCGTGCATATTAACAAAACTCATTGTCTGCACCTTGAATAACAGAAGTCTGAAACCGGGAAAAAAAGATATTTGATAAGTTCAAAAAGCTATACGCCAAAATATAGCCGGCCTACTGTCGCTATACAACAAACAAGACACGTGCCTATGTACCACAATGTATGGCAAATGACCTTCTGACCACAAATGATGATCAGAAATAGCTTTGATGATTCACAAGCTTCTAGGATGGAATTGGAGCAAGTAGTCGGTAGAAGGGGTGAAATGGAGGTAGAGACTGCATGATACATAACGGGCTACTAGCAGCAGGAGGAGAGAACGCCGGACGTTTTGAAGAAGAGGGCAGGTGTTCATTATGCGTTCTTTTTGTAAGATGACGCAAAGATAATGAAAAAATAAAATTTTTACCCACTTAATAAGTTACTTAACACTGAATTATGAGAAGATACCTGGTGATGAGGAAACCGGGGCTTGCTTTTCAAAATTTTATTTTTCAAAAAACCATGAAAGAAACAAAGATTATCAAATGTACAAACACCATGTACGTAACAAAAGGTAAATTTATTTAGGTGCTACATGAACTATTTGAAACTGAATTTTTATGAATAATTGGTGATTGTGAGACAGTTTTTGTACAGTATTTTTATTTTGTTTGTTTTATTATTCATATCCATGAGAGAGAATCAATGATTATCATTTGTACCCTCTAAATGAACAACCTGAAACCGTATTTTCATGAATAAGTGATGATTAGGGAACGAGTTCTGAGAATTTTCCGGATAACGAAAATTTCACTTTAGTCTTTTTCAAAATGGATCCATTAATAACTCAAAACTTGAAACTCTCCTCAAAATAATGATAAACGTGTCAAAATATAGGTGAAAATGTTATCCACTAATGAGATTCTTAACACCAAGCCGGTGATAGTTTATCAGTTGGACACTTGATTGACACTTCTGCTAGCAGAAAATATTGGCTGTTGTGAAAATCATGAATACACGGTTGTCGTTAAAAGGAAATAGTCATCCATTAAAATATGATAATAATGTATGTCTTTATTCGAAAAGCAATGAAAAAATGAAACACTTACAGGGATCAACAAATCTCATTACTTGTACTTTTGATAGAAGAGTTTTGAAACCGAAAAGAAAATAATTTATAAGCTTGGAGCTAAGTGTATACCAGCAAGTAACTCTATATTGTTTAGTTGCTGCATCAAATAAAAGTTAATGGCCATTTGGGCATTAATGAGTTCATAAATGCCAATAATTAGAATCAGCAAAATTGGTTTTTTCAGATACCTATGGACCACAATTTGTGGCAAATGTTTCCCTAACTGTACGTGATGAATCTGGAAAAAAGTTGTGGTTAGAGTGTATATTGGAAAAGTTTCGATTTTGTTACCTTCCCAGTTCTTTTCAGAACGATAGAAATATATTTCCAAAAAAATGCCCAATATTCAATTTTCCTTGTAACTTGTTGGTAGAGGTTCAAATCCTTATTTTTCTCGGTTCAGCAAGCGTCTTGTTAAAATCGTGATGTTACATGATGCAACTGATGAATTAAAATTAGAACCTGGACTGAAAAATATGGCAACTACATGAAACGTTAATCAGAGAGATTGAACAACAACTGGGGTTCGATGAAAACTTTCTTTGAATTTGGTGGAGACTATCTCAAAGTTTTATTCATCTTCGATTCACAAATAATAGTATATCTTACTCTCCAGACTCTCCGTAAGTTGATTGTCACTGACAACTGTTGAACTTCAAAACCAGCATCTGAAACATTTTTTTTTCTCCTTTCCTACAAATGCAGTCGATTTTGTTCCAGAATTGGGAATAAGGAAAAAAACAAATTGTGGTGTAGGAACCTATGTAGCTCATCATGAAGAATTTTCACAACTCTAGTAATTGTCTTCGAACCCAAAATAAAGCATACTGGAGCTACACGCTGATTAATCGGCACAAGATAGTAATCACAAATGATATAAATCTGAAACATAGAATTTCAAGGATTTTATGATTTTCTCAGAGGTACAGAGCTTCGTTTCCAAAATTTTTGCAATGAAATATGTTATATTTTTGAAGTGGTTGTTCTGATTTTAGTTTCAATACATCTTTTGAATTCTGGAAAGTTTTTCTTTGAAGCTGCTTTTTTGACCTGTATCAGGTCGCCTTGTGACTGACTTATCAGTTATGTGATGTAATCCTATAAATACCAATCTAATGAAACATGGAAATTTTTTGATGTCACAATCAGTCTACTATGATTCGTGAAACGCACAGTGAACTTTTTCTCAGTTTCACGATAAAATTATTTGGACTTCGTCGATTTAGTATCACTAGTATCATGGTAACTTTTCCATAAAACTTGAATAGTTCTGATTAGTTTACTGTTTCCCTCTGCTCACAAAAATCTTTCGGTTCCAAGTTTCTTCGTTTACATCGTTCTGTTAGTTTGTTTCACTCACGTGGTATTGAAATCAACTTCAAAACAAACGTGATTAATTTCCTTTGGGACTGTCTGGAACAGGGAACATATGAGGTATTATTCTAATGAGTGGTATCCCGGAGGGGTGGGTATCACAAGACTTGTCGTCAGATGTTTTCTGTTTCAGCATTACGATTTCTCATTGGACTTGGCTAAAAATGAGATGAACCGTTGACACTAGCTGGAAGTACAACACCTTTTTTAAAATTCAGTTTGCTTTGCTTATCTCTTTATCTCTCTCATTTCTTTTCAACTTTCTTTCTAATCACGTAAAACTAACTGACTTCTTAGTTTTGGGATAGGGAAAATTGTAAACATGAAGCAGATACCACTATACTTTGTGTGCTGGTGAGACCCCAACAAAACTAGAACACAAGCTCCTGAGAAGGTAAAATTCTTTGAAAACTCCATGAAGCATCGATTTCGAATTTCTCGACGCCAGAGCGTCATCACTTAGATTCTTCAGTAGGCTTCCACTTCAAGATATCTGAATGTTACTCTGGGATTGTCTGGAACAGGGAACGGATGAGATATTCTTATAATGAGTGGTATCCCAGAAGGATGGGTATCACAAGACAAGTAACTTGTCGTCAGATGTTTTCTGTTTCAGCTATACGATTTTTTATTTGACTTTGCTCAAAGTGAGATTGTTTGTCCTTACATTCACTTCTTGTTAGGTGTGTGATGGGATAACATCGTAAATATGAAACAGAAGATCTCATTGGAGAAATCACTAAAACTTTGATAGAACCCAACAAGACTATAACACAAGCTCCTGAAAATGTGACTATGTTAAAAAATTCATGTGCAAATCGGATTCGGCCTCTAAAATTCAATGAGTCCTTGAACCTTTCACTTACATCCTCCAGTAGACAACTGCCCATATGGATAGGGTGACACCTGTAAATTCCTCTGGGACTGTCTGGAACATAGAACAATGAGATATTGTTTTAATGAGTGGAAGCCCAGAGGGGTGGGTATCACAAGACAAATAACTTGTCGTCAGATGTTTTCTGTTTCAGCTCTAAGATTATTCATTTGACCTGGCGCAAAGTGAGATTTTTGGACGTTCTCATTTTGAAAATGAAGGATTTTTTTTAATTCAACTTGTGGCACTTATTTAATTTACATTCATTTTTTTTCAATTTCATGGGTATGTTAACTAGTTTCATACATTCTTGTTTGGTTTGTGATGGGATAACATCGTAAATATGAAACAGAAGTTCCCGCTAGAAAATGCAGTAAAACTGTGATAGAACACAACAAGACTATATCAAAAGCTCCTGAAAAGGTAACTTTTTCTCGAACTTTTTCAGCAAATTGGAAGGAAGTTTCTAAGTTTCTAACTAGGTATGATCCGTAACCCCATCTATCCCATTCTTCAGTAGACATCCGGATATCTGGAGGTAGTGGCACCTGGATATTCCGCTGAGACTGTCTGGAACATAGAACAATGAGATATTCTTCTAATGAGTGGTACCCGGAGGGGTGGGTATCACAAGACTACTAATCTTGTCGTCAGATGTTTTTCTGTTTCAGCTATACGATTTCTCGTTAGGTTTGGCTTGAAATGGGATAAACATTCAAGTGATAAGCGTTTTTGAATCTTTTTTTGTTTCACTCATTCCAATGTCCCCAATCTAATTTTTCATCTAGAATGAACAGATTTAACGCTTCAACGCTACAACGCTTACGTCAAATCTAACGAACTTATAACACAGGCTCTCGAAAAAGTAACCTGTTTTCCAAAATTCATTTATTTTTTGAATTCTATCTAATTCAGTAAACTCCATTTTTTACATCTTTTAGTACACTTCAGTTGTGAGTTATTAGAAAAATACTCCAGATTACTTCGCGCCCTATTGACCATTTCGTCAGCTTTGTAAAAAAAAACTAGGCCAGCAAGAGTTCAAGGCCGTCTTAGGACGCGAATTGTTTTGCTGGACTTTTTTAGTATGTATCTGAAAATTCGAATGGGATTGTCTGTAACAGGGAACAGTGAAATATTTCTATGACCTCATCAGCAGTCTACTAACTGCCGTCATGTCGTCAGATGTTTTCCGTTTCAGCTATACCATTAGTTCACTTTTGCTAATTACTTCCCAGTGGGTGGGTCGGTCAAATGGCAATAACTATCCATAGTTTTGAATTCCTATATCCTCCTAATTCCCCAAACATCTCTAAAGTTTTCTGCTTCACCAACCAAAAAAGAATCCAAACATCTTTTATTTTCCAGTGACTCATCCCGTTCCAAAAAACTACACCTGCCCTCTAAAAACCCATAGATCCTTCCGTAAAAAACAAATCGTAGATCGGTACGTACTTGGTGCAAAGCAAAAGGTCTAGACGCTTCCCAGAATTCCAAATTGCTCCTATTCTTCCTCTTCTCAATTGACGAAATCAAATAGTTCCCTCCCAAACAAAATTCAAATATTTTCCAGGAAATAACAACTAACATCATATCTGGGTTCACTATAAAAAAGAAATTCTATCAGTGATTTCAAAATAAAAAATGAACCGAATTCTGTATTACGGTGATGTTCAATCCATTCCTTTCTACAATTGCTCATGGAAAAGTCAAGAGGAATGGTTTGAAATGGGACAGAAACGACCGTATCTAGGATATCCGATTACTGTATTCGGGATTTTTATAGAGCTTTTGTACCCACCAATTCTTTATATTATCTTCAAGACAAAGCTGATAAAACATGCGTGTTATAAGATTATTGTGTTGCTGGCACTGGTGGATATGACTGCGACAGGTAAGTGGGTTGAAACTAATTATAGCTGACTGAAAACTTGTGAAGTTATGAAAGTTTTGAAACTGGAAAAAACTCTGATTTTTGGGAAGAAGAAGTCCCAGAATACTTCATATCCAGTACTGGGTGTTCAGAGCATCATATCTCGCTAGGCTTTGGAAATTTCAAAAAATAGTCAACTAAGAGAATGTTAACCAAAGCATTTTTAACATTTTATTAGTTGAAAACTTTTTGACAGCTCTAAAGGCAACTGAGATATACAGCTATGAACTGAGTTAACCTCAATTACACAGGATTTACGGTACACACATGGATAAAATAGAGAGAATTAATGATGTTTTTCAGTTTCACTCGGGAAATAATTTTACCTTGAAACATGACATATTCAATGTTCCCTTTTTTGCAGCATGCAGTTGTCTTATCAGTGGTCCGCTCTTCATCCAGGGAGCTGTTTACTGTTCTTATCCGGAATTTATATATTTCAGTGGGATGCTAGTGTTGAGTGAGTTTATGAAATACCATTAGTAAATACAGAAATTTTCTAACTCAAAACTGTAACAGCAACGTGCATTTACTAAAAAATCCTGTTTGAATAGCACAGAAAATAAAGGCTCCGCGTCACTTCGCAACTTGCCAATTCGCAACGGACCAAAATAAAACGTATGAAGCCGTGAAAAATCTGAATTAGGACCAAATAAGAAGGTTTCCGCCGCTTCGCGGCTTTAACCTTTTGGAATTACGTGAATTTTGAGAATAGTTCTTTTCGTGAAACTTTTTTCCGTGAGTTTGAGCCCTATTTTAGCACAGAGCTCCCAGGAACTTAGAATGAAAAATGAAAAACAGGGGGAATTTCAAATTCAGCTCTTCGATATGTGAAAAACCTGTGCAAATCGGACAAAAATGAGAGGAGCTAGGCTCAATGAGAGACTTACAAACTGACAAACAGACAGAAAATGTGTTTTAGAACAATAAGATAAAAAAGAATTCGAGACAGATTGCGCAGAACAATGGGAAATGAAGGGAGTGAAATTTGTTATAATGTTGAAGCAGAAAGTTTTTGTGTCCAGAATGCAAAGCTTCTAATCGCTGTGCCCGAAACAAAACGTTCTGAATTATTTAATTTTTATCCACTTATTCGATACCAGATTGCACACAAAATCACATTTGAAAAATAGAAACGCTGATATCGAAAACATCTTTATTGTCACCGAACGAGCAGATTAGCCCAACAGTTTGATACAATACAATAACAGAAAATGTCTGTTATAGAAACTAAGCTTCCAGAGATTCAGAGGCATTTTTTTTCATTCAAACTCAGCTCGACTGTTTGTTTCTTCAGGGTTTTTTTTTCAAAAATAAGGTATATGAAGATTAAAACTGTGCTTTTTGGAACATATATTTTTAATATATTCCCTGGACTCGAAACTGGTTTGTGTAGTTTTGATTTTGTTTTGTAACCCCAGTGGAACTGCAAAGACTGAAAAAATGACGCTATGAGCAGATGAAAAAACAGTAAAAAAATTTAGGAAAGACACCACATGAAGATAAACTTTTGATCAAATATCGGATAGTTTTTGTTCCCCTGTTTCAACGTGTCATTAACTAACCAAGAATGTTTTAGAGATTCAATAAATTATGTAATTCCTGATATCAAATTCTCGTGTGTTCTCTTCCTCACTTCTTACAAGTTATTAGAAGTCTAACATTCAGAAAAAAGCAGTTTTAAGAATTCTATATTCAAAAACCAATAGGGATCAAAACTAATAGTAATTCCTCCGATGTTTCCTTTGATTAACTCATTTTCCAGCAACATGGTGTACCTCCTGTGCCTGCACCCTATTCCTCTTCGTCAACCGCATTGTCTACATAACTCTCCCTCAGTATTCTGATCTCATTGATGGAAAACTCGCCTTCCTCTCCATCATTCTCCTCATCCTCTACTTCCTGTTCTGGTTCTTCCTCACCCCTACAGTATGCTTCAATTCAGTCGGAATGGCATGGTTCCCGGATCCATTCTCTGAAGAGACACCATCAGAAGAGGCAGCAGATTACTACAGAAATACTCCTCAGGCCTGGAATAATTGGATTTTTGTTTCCACTATGCTATTTTTGTATGTGGCTTATTTCGTGAAAGTGAGGAAGGTGGCAAGGGGGCAGAAGTCGAAGGCAGCGGCGGCGGTGAGTTTTGAGAAGCAGAATTCGGGATTTGATGAGGGAATCTGAAATTAGAAAATTCCAGATCATCGTCCAATGCGTCATAATTTGTTTCTTCAATACTGTCTGTGCTCTCGTCTATAACTCATTCACTCTGATCACTCCGGATCCATGGATTCTTATGATGGGTATGTTTTTCTATTAACCTACGCAACTATCGATTAAGAGTCATTGTCCGAGAAACTCGATCATACCATGTAACACATCTGCCAAAGTTGGCCGAATGACTTGATTTTTTGTATGGTGGGTCACTATGATGGTCTCATTAAAAAACCACTTTAGAATTTAGGCTCCGCCCCTTTTGTCCAGGAGAGAAATTTCCAGAAAGTCGAAAATGGAAAATTTTCAAAAATTTAGATAGGCTCAAAAACTTTTCAGATTCAAGTTTTTGACTTAATTTTGAGTAGTTTTCGTGTTGACAACTTTTTCCCAACTCTTCGTTCAACACCCAAAAAATTCAATTTTCGAAATTTTTTTCCGAAAATCTCGATTCCCCAAACTTTTTATTACTTGGCCCCGACGGGAGACATAGTTAATTTTTACCGTCTTGGTACCGGTCATTGATTCCCAGATTATTAGGGCGAAACCCGAGGACCTTCATTTTTTATATAGCAAAATGTACGATTTTTGAGTGAAAATCCATGATACCCCCCCTGTGGTGAAAAATGTGATGGTCTCGGATCGGGCTAATATTTCATTTTTGAGTTACCCTTATGGAGACCTTTCAGCTCCCAAATTATGAGCTTCCAATGTTTCGTTTTGTTTGAGTACCAAAACCACCCCAAATCGACCATCCCGAAAGCACCTCAAATATCAGGTTTTTTTCTTCCGGCGCCTGTAACTCGAGAACCGTTACAGCTAGAAAAAAGTTGTGTACTAACGAAATGTAGTTAATTGTACATATAAAAACTTTTTAGTTGACAACTTTTATGCAATTGCAGTGGTTGTTGAGATA